>JAIOJX010000029.1:72821691-72957955 GCA_022376925.1 Tragulus kanchil | reverse complement strand
AAAACACGCAGACTGATCCTCGTCCCCAGGTTAACACTGGATCTGGACCATGCCAGGAATTGTCAAGAGGATCCTTCCACCTGACCATGGCAAAATTTTTATTTGTTGTTGAATGCCAGAATCGATCAGCCACAGATTTTCCTTGGGCATCCAAATTTAGAAAATTTAAAATAAAGAGGGCATGGTTTAGTATATTTCTTGGGGTACCCTTCGTAGGGTACCAATCCCCCTTTTTTATTTTTTCAATGGTAATTTTAATGGATAAATGAGCACGCTCTACCATGCCTTGGCCCTGAGGATTATAGGGGATGCCTGTGGTATGTTTAATGCGTAAAGCATTACAGAAATCTTGAAAAGCTTTCGAAGTATATCCAGGGCCATTATCCGTTTTGATTTGTGTGGGTATGCCTGCAAGGGTAAAGCAATGTAAAAGGTGTGCCTTAACATGTTTAGCGGCTTCTCCTGACTGAAGTGAGCCCATAAGAAAGCCACTGTACGTATCAATACAGACATGAATATATTTCATAGTACCAAAGTCATTATAATGGGTAACATCCATCTGCCGTAACACATTAGGGAGGAGTCCTCTTGGGTTTACTCCCAAGTGAGGTGTAGGCAAATGTTGGACACAGGTAGTACAACTCTTAACAATCTGGTGAGCTTGTTCTCTGGTAATTTTATATAGAAGTCTTAAAGTTTGAGCATTACAATGATGTAAAGCATGAGCACATTGCACTTGTTGTAAATTGTCTACAGTTACAGTTGCTGCCAGTTTGGTAGCCATGTCAGCTATGGCATTACCGTTTGCCAATGGTCCTGGAAGACCAGAATGAGCTCTGACCTGACCTAAAAAGAAAGGGTGTGACCTACGTTGAATGGTTTGTTGGCATTGTAAGAATAACATGGCAGCTTCTGATATTGATTTGATCTGGGCAACTGTCTCTAAAAGAGGCACCGAATGAGCTACATAAGCACTATCAGTGTATATATTGACAGGTTGGTTCGGGAAGGCACACAAAACAGCAATTATAGCCTGTAATTCGACCAATTGTGCTGAACTATATTTAGTTTCAAACTTTACCACTCTATCATTATAAGTATAAGCAGCAATGCCTGAAGAGGATCCATCAATAAACACTACTAAGGCATTGTCTAATGGTTCTGTGCTAACAACACGTGGAAAAACAAAGGCATGTAATCTACTAAACTGAACAAACTTATCAGGTAGATAATGATTATCTAGATCTCCTGCAAAAGAAGCCAGTGCAAGAAGCCAAGAATCACTGTTCTGTAGGACCCAAGTAACTTGATCTCGGATATAAGGTTGAATTATCTTCGACGGTTCAAGCCCGAAATACTTCCTACTCTGTTCTCTTCCCATGATAATTAAATCAGCAAGAGCATCATAATAAGGTACTAAGATTCTCTTTAGGGAAGAGTGGAGATGAACCCACATGATAGGATTACCTTACCAAAAAAGGCCCGTAGGGGTTACCTTTGTATTAAAGGCTATAAAGGTTAAAGGCTTGTGGTAATCTATATAAGTCACAAATTGCTTGGCAATTGCTGTCCCTACCTCAGCAAGAGCATCTAGAGCCTCTGGAGTTAAAGATCGCGGAGATTTTGGATTTGGGTCTCCTTTTAATATGTCAAATAAAGGCTTCAAGTTTCCAGTAGGTATTTTTAAATATGGACGAAACCAGTTTATATCTCCTAAGAGCTTTTGAAAATCATTGAGCGTTCGTAGTTGGTCTTTGTGAATGGTTGCTTTTTGATTAATAACTTTTGGTCCCTGCAATTCAAAACCTAAATAGGTATAGGGGTCTTTTAATTGTACCTTTTCTGGTGCTATTTGTAGTCCAGCAGCATTTAAACTACTTTTGAGCTGATGGAAGCATTGCAAAACTTCTGCTCCTATACGTCCTGCTATTAGGATATCATCCATATAGTGGATTATGTACATCTGCTTCCAGGCTTCTCGTATAGGCTGTAGTGCTGTTGCCACAAACTTCTGACACAATGTTGGACTATTAGCCATGCCTTGAGGCAACACTTTCCATTGACAGCGTCTCATAGGCTCTCGAAAATTTATGGAGGGTAAACTAAATGCAAACCGTTCCTGACCATCAGGATGTAGTGGAATGGTAAAGAAACAATCTTTAAGATCTAAGATAATTTTAAAGTAACCTCTAGGGACAGCCACTGGAGAGGGCAATCCTGGTTGTAAGGCTCCCATCACTACCATGGTGGCATTAATGGCTCTCAGATCCTGTAAGAGCCTCCATTTACCAGACTTTTTCTTTACAACAAAGATGGGGGTATTCCAGGGAGAAATACTCTCCGTTATATGTCCAGCCTCCAGTTGTTCCTGTACTAACTGCTGGGCAGCTTGCAATTTCTCAGTGGTTAGCGGCCATTGAGCAACCCAGACAGGCGACGAGGACTTCCAAGTTATAGGGTCCGCGCATCTCTGGGGTACAGGCAAGTCAATGGCCGCCCCTAAAATCTTCCCAAACCACTATGATCCACCTTGCCTGCAGGTTGGACAGGTTCCACTATCCCATCCTCTCTCTTTCCTAGACCTTTTCCAGGGGTATATCCTTGTGCCAACATTTGTGCTGTAACTATATCATTTGCGCTACACATAATCATTTTCATTTGTGACAACAAATCTCGACCCCATAAATTTACAGGTAGGTGAGCAATAACAAACGGTTTGATCATTCCAGAATTATTTTCTTTATCTTTCCAAATAAGATACTTGGAACTTTGACTGGGATTGGTACTTTGCCCAATGCCTCTCAAATTTGTCATTGTTTCTGAAGTAGGCCAACTAGACGGCCAATCCTCTTTTCTGATTATGGTTACATCAGCTCCTGTATCTATTAGCCCAGTGAATAGTTTTCCATCTAACCAGAGGGTCAACGAAGGCTTATTATTGGTGATCTGTTGTACCCAATATGCATCCGAGGATCCAAAACCCTTGGCTCCTCTTTCTTTTGATTGCACAGTATGGTCAGTCATAACCAAAGGTATTAGTATCAATTGAGCTATTCTCTCTCCTTGCTCAATAGTTGTAATATTCCCATTGGCTTGGGCCATAATCTTAATTTCTCCTGTATAATCGTTATCAATAACTCCTGGGAAAACCTGGAGACCCTTCACAATGACACTGCTACGCCCTAGGAGTAACCCAAAATTTTAGGAGGGAGGGGACCATGGACCCCTGTAGGCAAAGCTTGAGGTCCCATTTCTGGAGTCAGTATTGTGTGGGTGGCGGCACAGAGGTCCAATCCTGCGCTGCCTGGGGTTGCTCTACTAAGTCCCGAAAGGGGTTGCTGTTGTCCTGAGCTGGAACAAAACTGACTGCCCCATATGCTTGTCTCGGGGCCTGGGGCTGGCCCCACTTCTCGTTTCCCTGTTGGGGTGCTAGAGGATTTCCCTGGATATCAGTCTTAGACCTACATTGATTCACCCAATGTCTTCCTCTTTTGCATCTAGGGCAGAGGCCAGGGGCCTTCTCTTCGGCTCTTGAAGCATGATTTGAGCCCGTTTTATAACAATTTCGAGCAAAATGTCCAGGACTCCCACATTTAAAACATCCCCTTTTGTTTCTGTCACGTTCAGCTAGGAAATCCTTGACCGTTTTTCCACTAAATGCTGCTGCCATGGCTAGGCCCTGTTGATAAGAGGGCCCAATATCTGCACAGAGACGTATATATCCTGTCAAGTCAGTCTTCTTTCTATAGGGTCTAATTGCAGCTTGACAGGCTGCATTGGCATTTTCATAAGCCAACTGTTTTACGTAATCCAGTCCTGCATCAGCATTTCCAAAAATCCTGCCTGCTGTTGTGATAAGTCTGTGCACAAAGTCTGCAAATGGCTCGTCCGACCCTTGTTTTACCCCTGTAAGTGAGGCTCCTAAATCCCCCTTCATTGGGAGTTTTCTCCAAGCTTTAGTGGCGGCTGTCTGAATCTGTGCAAACAATCCAGGATCATATTGCATTTGTACATTACTATTATCATAGCAACCAGATCCTGTCAGCATATCGAGAGTCCACCCGTTTCCTGCCTGGAAATTCTTCTGTGCTGTTTCCCTACCTGCCTCGAAGTACTCTGATTTCCATAACAAATGATCACCCCCTGTGAGAACTGCTCTGACTAAAGTATTCCAGTCTCCAGGTGTAAGCCAACTCTCTGTCACAGATTCTAATATGGCAAGGGTATAAGGTGCAGTGGCCCCATATTGGGAAACTGCAGTTTTCAATTCTTTAATAATGGCAAAGTCAAAACCACTGTGATGCCTCCATGCCGTTCCCTGATTGTCTGTGGTCTCCGTGACCAGAAAGGCGACTTTACAGTCATAATCCCTTTCTTCTAAGTAAGCAGACGCTTTGCCTTTAGGGACATATTTGCCAGGCTGCTGGTGTTGACGTGCGGTAGGACTTTCTTTCGCTACGTCATCAACCCGCTCATTTCCAGTTCTCAATCTTTGCAATTTGGTGATTAGTGACTGATGTAGTTCTTCAAGCTTTATTTACTCTTCTAACAAGGCAATCTTATTTTTCAATTCCTCTCTAGGATTGATATCCTCTCTCTCACCCATGGCTGCCATGACCGTGGGTGCAGAGGCCATTTTGTAGGGGGGAGGGCATGAAAATGGTGGAGACTGATCCAACTTGTGGCATTTAGCAGCCTCTTCTGTTAAGTCATCCCAATCAACCTCTAAAGGGCCAGAACCACGCTTATTCTGATCCTCAGCCTCTATTTGCAGCCTGGGATATATTTTTGGAACCTTTCCCTTTAATTCTGCCTTAGGGGGTTCTTCTTTAACTTCTTGCTGTTTCTTAACAGGAGTGGCAGCAGGCTCCTCATCATCACTTTCTAAAGATATTAAATCTGTCTCTGCTTCTAAGGGGCGCTTCCTAAGATCAGCTTGAGAACTAGCCTTTAAGATTTCTTCTGTATGAGCAATAGCAGTTACTATTTCTTGAGGCCTATTTCTAGTATCTATAGGTTCCTTAACTAAATTCCAGTAACTAAAAGCAGTCACAGGAACTTTCTCTGGTCCAAAAGCATCGTAATAATCCCGCAGCGCATCTCCTACTCGCTTCCATCTGCCTAGATTAATAGTCCCCTCTTGTGGGAACCAGGGGCAGATAGATATCTTTAACAAAATCAAAAAATTTAAATAAATCTTGACTCTTTACCTTTACTCCTCGTGTCTTTAAAGCCTTTCCTAATTGCTTTACATATACATCATGTTGACTTAATTCCTGTCCCATTTTACCTTTACTCTGTCTTTAAAGCCTTTCTCTACTATTTTACAAATATATTATGCTTGTCCCCGTTTTGGTGCCTTACTTACCTCAATCTCGGCCCGGCAGGCTCCCGCAGCAGCTGAGAGGCAATTCACCCTTCTTTATCTGTTCGCCGGCTCCTGGCACCGCTTCCTCACGGAGTCCCCCGTACTTCGAGCCCCATGTTGGGCGCCACTTGTCCCGACCCGCAGGCTTCGTCAGCGCAGACCTAGGATTCGTCAACGCAGGCCCTAAAGGGTGTGAGTGGGAATTGAGAGGACAAGAGACACGAGAAATGGAGACAAGACAGGCGTCTGATCAAGTCTTGTTTTATTGCGGAAACAAGGGGGTATTTATGCTACACAGAAACAGGAAGGAGCTACTCGTAAGACAATCGTGTAAAAGGTCAGATGCACACGTGCTTCCGACCCCATAGGAATGCAAGGGAGGCATACACTGATCACGAGCACGGAAACTAGGAACCACCTATCAGAGCAATATGCACACGCCTTAAACCACACCCCCCTACATCCACCAAGCGCCATCTTTGTGCAAACATGACGATGCTCCTAAACTGGAAGCTGCAAAGTGCGGCCAGGGCTCATGCGTGAAAGGCTCCGCTAGGCGCCATCCCAAGCGGCACACCGCAGCATTCATGCGCAGGAGGCTACAGAGTATGGCCGATCCGCCCCGCGGTCCCGGACAATCATAGAGCAAATCTAGTGGCCCCAAAAATATGGCGTTCTTAGCTTTTATGCACTGGGTAATTCCATATGCTAATGAGTGGGAGGACTATTCCAGCTCTTTTAGGGAAGGGGCAGAACTGTCATGGTGCCTCTGGGTGTGTCATTTAGCTTGCTGACTGAGGATCAATGTCTGGTCTGCCATCTTGGACCCATTTGATTCTAATGGGTTTATGCTGTGTCCTTAGGCTATGTCATTCTTTTCAAAAATTGTGCCCTGCCCCTTTCTTTCCTAACCCTTACAGAAACACCCTGCCACCCTTACCCAGGTAAGGCAATGTTGGTCAGTCCAGCACCCACAATGCTTGTGGAACCATGGACATTCTCTGCAGGTTCCAGAGCCTAAGGCCTGACCAGAGCCTAGAGTGTGATAAACATGGTCCCTGCTCTGCAAGCAAGGTCTTTGTTCTCAACCCTTGCCATGGGGCCAGTAGGAAGGAGATGCTAAAATATCAGGGTTTGATAGATCCTTCGAGCACTGTACTTCCTAGAGAGGGACCACAACTTACCTGCCAGGAGTTTCTGGTTAGCTCTGGCATAAATGGGGTACAGAGAGAGCCCTGATCCCAAGCAGTTTAGGCATGAGTCCTAAGCACTGTGGAAGCTTTCAAAGTGGGAGTAGATAGACCAGAGCTTGGTGCTGTCTTGAGGGCTACCCACTGGCCAATGGCTACAGCAGGCTATGAGGACTGACCACAAGTCCTCAGACTCTTGATGTGAAGACTTTGCTGTTTATTTCTGCCTATCCCTGATAGATGATGGTAGATAGCTTACTGTGAACAGTGTCAGATTCTTGCTCTCCGAAGATTTCACACTGGGATCAAAAAAACTTGGCTTTGGTCACTCAGAGCTTCATGCAGGAAAAATTTTACTAAAGAAAAAAGAGATAGATCAAGTTTTCAGCTAAAGGAACTTGTTAAGGCTGTAAAGGTCTTCATAGGCGTACACCCACAACATTAACATAAGATTAGCCAGAGGAAAGTCTCTGGCCATCTGGGCTAGATGAGACATTCCAATGCAAAATAGTTTGCCTCCATCAGACAATAAAGCTAGTTTCAGAGTAGGTCGGCATCACAGGCAAACATTTTAGGCTAGAAAATGTTCCTCCTCCTCCTTCTCCTTGGAATCTGCTGGCCTCCTTACCAAGTCTGCCTATTCACCCCTTTCATCCCTCTCCTGAGCCCCACGTTGTCCTCTGAAGAATGCGAATGCAGGATCACTAAAGAGTACATCTGAGTGGGCCCCATCAAGAAGTGTGTTTCTGACAGAAAATGTCTGCAAGGTAGAGGTGGAATGGCTTTGGAAGGGCTGCTGACTCCACTCACCCCAAGCTGCCAACCCATTAGTTCTGGAAGATAGAGTGGGCAGGCAGGTCTTCCACCTGTGGATGGCTTTGTCTCCTCTTCTGTAAGAGAACAGCTCCCAGGCATCCAGGCCCCCACAGCATCTGCACATCTAAGATCATTTCCCACACGGTCCTGTAATTGATTGTTTGCATATCACCCCCCCAGCAACTTATGGGCTGCTCAAAGACAAGAGCCAGATGTATTTATCTGAGTATCCACAGTGCCTGGCACAGAGTGGGTTAATGTCAGATGGACAGATAGACAAACAGATGGATGGAAGGCTAGATGGTTGGATGGTTGATCAAAAGGATGAATAAACAGATTGATAAGTGAACAGATGGATGACTAAATGAACAAATATTTAGGTGAATATTTTATTGGATGAATGAAGTCCTTCATTCATTCAGAACTATATAGTGATAGTTTTTCTACAGCAGGATATATGGATGAGCACATGAGTAGAAGGAAAGAAAGGGAAATTGGGATGGAGGGAGAAACAGCATAGCAGGTGAATAAACTGAGGAGAAACAAGAGAAATGCCTGGGCAAGCAGACAGCTCCTGTTCACACGTTCACATTCTCCTCTGAGGGTGTCAGTGTCTGTGAGCTGAAAGAGTTGTTCCCAAGGTCCCAAGGAGGAGGAGTTGAGAGAAAGAATTCACAAACACTCCTTCTATCTACTAAAAAAATTTTTTTCTCTAAATAAACTTTGAATCCACTTCCAACTATGTTTAGAAAGACCACTGTGCTTTCATGAAGGTTGAATTATAAGTGCTTCATTCCAAGCTGTGTTTAGGGACCCTCAGAAATACATATAGTCTCCAAAGCGAGTGCTAAAATGCTTATGAGACAAGAAACATATGCCGGTATGATGATGTCAAGCAGGCTTACCGCAAGCATATGTGCTATGCTGTTGATGGAATACTCGGTGAGAGTTCCAGAAAGAGGCCTTCCCTGAAATGGAGGTCAATGAGAATACTCCCACTTCTCATAAATCTTTGGGGTAAAAACACTCCTGTCTCCCATACACATGCAACTAGTAATTATCTGGGGGCTCAGGGATCTCCCAGAGAGTGATTAAGAGCAGTTGACTAGGGCTTCCCTGGTGGTCCAGTGGGCAAGGACACCGCCTTGCACTGCAAGGGGCGCCGGTTAGATCCCTGGCCTGGGAAGATCCCACATGCCGCGGAGCAGCTGGACCGATGTGTCCAATTACCGAGCCGGAGCTCTGGAGCACATGTGCCCAGAGCCGGTGCTCTGCGACAACAGAGGCCACCGCAATGGGAGGCCCAGGCAGGCCAAAGAACAAAGATGGATGAAACTAGACAAACGAAAGACCAGTGGAGTGGCCCGCCCACCCTCCTCCCTCCCCCACCCCTGCCAAAATAAATAAATAAATGTTTAAAAAAAAAAAAAAAAAAGAGCAGTTGACTAGGGCTAAATCTGCCCCAAGTGATTTCCAACAGCCTCAGGTAAAAGACCATGGGGCATTTTCCTACCCCAGTGGTGCACCCACAGGTGCTCAATAATTAAAGAGACAAAATCACTTCTTTTCCTTTCCCAATACCCAGCAAAGATCAAATCCTGGGACAAGTTGCTAATGGACACCCTAGAGTACAGAACATTTTTTGGTGACTATCCACCTCAGTCCAGGTTAACTGCGTTTGACCTGAGCCAGGGCTAGGCTCTTGGAGGACCAAAGCAAATTGAATGTGGTCTCCACTTTGTTAGACTTACAGTCTAGCAGACAGAGAGAGCTAGGCAGGGTTTGACAGCTTCATCCCAGTGCACTAAGTGCTGAAACAAGTAAAAATCTCTGGCCCAGGAGTGGCAGTCAGGAAAGCTTCCCAGGAGAGTGTCCGTGTCTTAGCTGGGTCTCAAAGGAAGAATAGGAACTATTCTGGCAAGTATTTGAGAAAGAACATATAGCTCAGGGGCCTTGGTTTGTTCTGGACCAGGAGTGATGTATGGAGGACAAGTAGAAGATGGGTAGACAGGCCACAGTCTGGCTCAACCTGGAAGGGCCTTGGTCAAAGAGTTCAGACTGTGGTCCAAGGTCAGTGAGGAGCCTGTGAAAGGCTTTAAAGGAAGTGGCATTATCAGATTTGTGGTTTAGAGGGACTACACTGACTGTGGGACAGAGAATGAAAGCAAACAAGGGAGCCAGGGAGGAGGCTGTGACCATTGATCCAGGGAGAGACACTGGTACCAGACTCAGAAGGAACAGAGAAGGCAAGGCTCTGGCTCTTTCTCTTCTAACTCTGTCATTTGGGGCATGTTCCTTAACTTCTTGGTGCTGTAAAATTGGCATAGTAGCCCAACCACATGGAGTTGTTGTGTGGTTCACAGTAGTATACATTAAAATGCCAGGACAGGGCCAAGACGTGGTCAGCTACTCAGGAAGTGTGAATGGGATGGGTCCACCCACATCTATTACTGGGTAGATGGTAATGCTGTTCACAGAGACTGGGAATTCAGATAGAAAGCTGGAGTCAGTGGTGGATAAGGAGGCTTCCCTGCTGGCTCAGTGGTAAAGAATCTGCCTGCAATGCTGGAGACTTGGGTTCGATCCCTACATTGGGAAGATCTCCACGTTGGGAAGGTCCCCTGGAGGAGGGCGTGGTAACCCACTTCAATATTCTTGCCTGGAGAATTCCATGTACAGAGGAGCCTGGCAGGCTGCAGTCCATAGGTTGGACAAGACTGAAGCAGCTAAGCAGCAGCAGCAGCAGGGGATGAGGACTTTGATTTAGGCCATTCAGCCAGTCTCCACTAGGATTCATAAGGAGCTTCTGCCCCATCTCATCTAATCCTGAGACAGAATAGCCTGTGGCTCAGCACATGATCTCTGGCACCAGGCTACCTGGTCATGTCTTAATCTTGCCACTAATGCTCAAGCCAGTGACTTATCCTCTCTGGGTCCAGTTTTCTCCTCAGTAGAATGAGATACAGGGTGGCTGTGAACATTACAGGGGGACTGACACAGCAGAGCTCAGATCAGCACCCGCATCTTAGCTGGGTCTCAAAGGAAGAATAGGAACTATTCTGGCAAGTATTTGAGAAAGAACATATAGCTCAGGGGCCTTGGTTTGTTCTGGACCAGGAGTGATGTATGGAGGACAAGTAGAAGATGGGTAGACAGGCCACAGTCTGGCTCAACCTGGAAGGGCCTTGGTCAAAGAGTTCAGACTGTGGTCCAAGGTCAGTGAGGAGCCTGTGAAAGGCTTTAAAGGAAGTGGCATTATCAGATTTGTGGTTTAGAGGGACTACACTGACTGTGGGACAGAGAATGAAAGCAAACAAGGGAGCCAGGGAGGAGGCTGTGACCATTGATCCAGGGAGAGACACTGGTACCAGACTCAGAAGGAACAGAGAAGGCAAGGCTCTGGCTCTTTCTCTTCTAACTCTGTCATTTGGGGCATGTTCCTTAACTTCTTGGTGCTGTAAAATTGGCATAGTAGCCCAACCACATGGAGTTGTTGTGTGGTTCACAGTAGTATACATTAAAATGCCAGGACAGGGCCAAGACGTGGTCAGCTACTCAGGAAGTGTGAATGGGATGGGTCCACCCACATCTATTACTGGGTAGATGGTAATGCTGTTCACAGAGACTGGGAATTCAGATAGAAAGCTGGAGTCAGTGGTGGATAAGGAGGCTTCCCTGCTGGCTCAGTGGTAAAGAATCTGCCTGCAATGCTGGAGACTTGGGTTCGATCCCTACATTGGGAAGATCTCCACGTTGGGAAGGTCCCCTGGAGGAGGGCGTGGTAACCCACTTCAATATTCTTGCCTGGAGAATTCCATGTACAGAGGAGCCTGGCAGGCTGCAGTCCATAGGTTGGACAAGACTGAAGCAGCTAAGCAGCAGCAGCAGCAGGGGATGAGGACTTTGATTTAGGCCATTCAGCCAGTCTCCACTAGGATTCATAAGGAGCTTCTGCCCCATCTCATCTAATCCTGAGACAGAATAGCCTGTGGCTCAGCACATGATCTCTGGCACCAGGCTACCTGGTCATGTCTTAATCTTGCCACTAATGCTCAAGCCAGTGACTTATCCTCTCTGGGTCCAGTTTTCTCCTCAGTAGAATGAGATACAGGGTGGCTGTGAACATTACAGGGGGACTGACACAGCAGAGCTCAGATCAGCACCCGGCACGCAGTAGGCTTTGACAGAGTGCACGCTGAAGTCGTCACGGTGGTGGTGGTGGCTGTAGAAATAATTGCTGGTGGTGTATGGACCCAGAACTGGTGTCCCTTGGGTTTTATAAATTCACAACTTAGCTCCAACCCCCTATCCCCTGATCACTGAAAGCAAACAAAATAAATAAATCAGGTAATTTTGGTAGAGGTAAATGACTAGAAGAAAATAAAGCAAGAAAACATACCAGAGATGGTGACCATGAAGGTGTCGAGGAAGCTCAACAAAGAGTCAGCCATGCACAGATACCCCCAGAGGAGAGCTGAGGCAGAGGGAACAGCTGGTTCAAAGGCCCTGAGAAAGGACCAGGCCTGGCTGGCTTGAGAAGCAGAAGGAAGACCGTGTGGCAGCAGGCATAGGTGGGGAGTGAAGGGAGGCGATGGGAGAGGGGGCTGTGTGAAGAGCCTCCTTCCTCACAGGCTGCCCACTGGAGTGACCAACCATCTGGTTTGCCTGGGGCTGTCCTACTTTTAGCACTGAAGACCCAGGAAACCTCTCAGTCCTGAACACCCTGGGATGGTGGATCACATGAGTGCTCACTAGCTGCGCTCATTTCCTGGACATGGAAGTTAAAGTACCCCAGGCCTTTCTGGGAGCTGGCATGCCCTGCCCCCAGGAGAGTTCTGTTCTCCTACCTTAGGAGTGGGAGGCCTAGGCCATTAGAGTCAAGTTGCCTTGGAACAGGTAGGACAAGCTGAGTGGCCAGCTTTTCCCTGTGGGTCACTTCCTAAGTCCACGGACACCAGCATGTTGGCCATGCTCTGAAAGCCTCACTTGCTCTTTTCTAGGCCCTTTTGACTGGACTTTTAACATGTAGGTTGGAAAGAATTCTCATGGAAATCAAAGCTTACATGGATGGCTTTTAAGTCTAAAAAAAAATAAAAATAAAAGCTTTCTTTCTCTGAAAGCAATAAATCCTGGCCTTCATTAAGTTCAAGGAGGTACATTGGCCCATGTGTCAGTGATTAAGGCTTTGGGGTGAATGGAGGACTGAGGAATTCGGTGTCTTTGGGATCTGCTGGTTTCTGTGTACTTCTCTGGAGTCTGTTTTCCAACAGGAAACAGAATCCCAGGGGATGATAGGCTCTGGGGAGAAGCCAATTCTCACTAGCATAGATCTGGGTCTGACTGAGCCCCAAAGATCCTCCCCAGGCTCTCCCACCCACCTCTGACTGCCAGCACCAGCCTCTCACAGCCAGTGCCAGGGATACACTCACCAGCGGCACAGGAGCCAGCAGTCGGGAGCCACAATTTCTTTGCTTGCCTTTCTTTGGCCTGTACACCAGCTCTTTCCACATTCAGGTTAATCTGATTCTACCTTCACCCTTAGAGAGCTCAAGAAAGTCCTTCTCCCTTTTCTGGAATTTCCCATTCACCTCTTCCAGTCCAAGACAGTTGGCCAGTCAGGGCCTCTCCAGCCCTGGAGATGTACTCATGGCCTTGAGCCCCAGGGAGAAGAAGGGGCATTGTCACTCTGTTTTTTGATGAAAGAGGAGAGTGAAAGGCTGGCCTAAACTCAACATTCAAAAAATGAAGATCAAGGTGTCCAATTCCAACACTTAATGGCAAATATATGGACAAACAATGGAAACAGTATCAGACATTATTTTCTTGGGCTTCAAAATTACTGCAGTTGGTGATTGTAACCATGAAATTAAAAGATGCTTGCTCCTTGGAAGAAAAGCTATGACAAATCTAGGCAGCATATTAAAGCTGAGACATCACTTTGTTAACAAAAGTCCATCTAGTCAAAGTTTCCCCATAAAGATTGCTGCTATGAAGAAAGCTTGGCCAGCTTTTCCCTGTGGGTCACTTCCTAAGTCCACGGACACCAGCATGTTGGCCATGCTCTGAAAGCCTCACTTGCTCTTTTCTAGGCCCTTTTGACTGGACTTTTAACATGTAGGTTGGAAAGAATTCTCATGGAAATCAAAGCTTACATGGATGGCTTTTAAGTCTAAAAAAAAATAAAAATAAAAGCTTTCTTTCTCTGAAAGCAATAAATCCTGGCCTTCATTAAGTTCAAGGAGGTACATTGGCCCATGTGTCAGTGATTAAGGCTTTGGGGTGAATGGAGGACTGAGGAATTCGGTGTCTTTGGGATCTGCTGGTTTCTGTGTACTTCTCTGGAGTCTGTTTTCCAACAGGAAACAGAATCCCAGGGGATGATAGGCTCTGGGGAGAAGCCAATTCTCACTAGCATAGATCTGGGTCTGACTGAGCCCCAAAGATCCTCCCCAGGCTCTCCCACCCACCTCTGACTGCCAGCACCAGCCTCTCACAGCCAGTGCCAGGGATACACTCACCAGCGGCACAGGAGCCAGCAGTCGGGAGCCACAATTTCTTTGCTTGCCTTTCTTTGGCCTGTACACCAGCTCTTTCCACATTCAGGTTAATCTGATTCTACCTTCACCCTTAGAGAGCTCAAGAAAGTCCTTCTCCCTTTTCTGGAATTTCCCATTCACCTCTTCCAGTCCAAGACAGTTGGCCAGTCAGGGCCTCTCCAGCCCTGGAGATGTACTCATGGCCTTGAGCCCCAGGGAGAAGAAGGGGCATTGTCACTCTGTTTTTTGATGAAAGAGGAGAGTGAAAGGCTGGCCTAAACTCAACATTCAAAAAATGAAGATCAAGGTGTCCAATTCCAACACTTAATGGCAAATATATGGACAAACAATGGAAACAGTATCAGACATTATTTTCTTGGGCTTCAAAATTACTGCAGTTGGTGATTGTAACCATGAAATTAAAAGATGCTTGCTCCTTGGAAGAAAAGCTATGACAAATCTAGGCAGCATATTAAAAAGCTGAGACATCACTTTGTTAACAAAAGTCCATCTAGTCAAAGCTATGGTTTTCCCACTAGTCATGTATGGATGTGAGTGTTAGACCTAAAGAAGGCTGAGTGCCGAAGAATTGATGCCTTTAATTTGTGATGTTGAAGACTCTTGAGAGTCCTTTGGACTGCAAAGAGATCAAACCAGTCACTCCTAAAGGAAATCAACCCTGAATAACCACTGGAAAAACAGATGCTGAAGCTGAAGTCCCAATACTTTGGCCACATGATGCGAACAGTTAACTCATTGGAAAAGACCCTGACACTGGGGAAGATTGAAGGTAAAAGAAGGGGATGACAGAGGACAAGATGGCTGAATGACATCACTGAGTCAATGGACATGAGTTTGAGCTCCAGGAGATGGTGAGGACACGGAAGCCTGACGTGCTGCAGTTTATGGGGTCACAAAGAGTTGGACATGACTGAGCGACTGAACTGGACTGAACTGGAATATTGTACTGGTGTCAACAAGAGCTCCGACAGACCCAGGTGCAGCTCCTGGCTCCCAATAAGCTCTGGCTTGAACAGACCACCTCACCTTGGGCTTCAGTTTCTTTTCTGTGAGCAAACCAATTATATCCACATCTCAGAGTTACCAGGAGGATTAAAGAAG
Source organism: Tragulus kanchil (assembly GCA_022376925.1). NCBI lineage: Eukaryota > Metazoa > Chordata > Mammalia > Artiodactyla > Tragulidae > Tragulus > Tragulus kanchil. The sequence continues at coordinate 72,942,923 of JAIOJX010000029.1, read as the reverse complement.
TAAAAGCCGCTTGCACAGGCTCAGCACGTGTCAGCCACCCTGTCTTTCGAGCCCCTCCTGCCAGAACCACAGGACCCTTAGGAGTTGGCCAGTCAGGGCCTCTCCAGCCCTGGAGATGTACTCATGGCCTTGAGCCCCAGGGAGAAGAAGGGGCATTGTCACTCTGTTTTTTGATGAAAGAGGAGAGTGAAAGGCTGGCCTAAACTCAACATTCAAAAAATGAAGATCAAGGTGTCCAATTCCAACACTTAATGGCAAATATATGGACAAACAATGGAAACAGTATCAGACATTATTTTCTTGGGCTTCAAAATTACTGCAGTTGGTGATTGTAACCATGAAATTAAAAGATGCTTGCTCCTTGGAAGAAAAGCTATGACAAATCTAGGCAGCATATTAAAAAGCTGAGACATCACTTTGTTAACAAAAGTCCATCTAGTCAAAGCTATGGTTTTCCCACTAGTCATGTATGGATGTGAGTGTTAGACCTAAAGAAGGCTGAGTGCCGAAGAATTGATGCCTTTAATTTGTGATGTTGAAGACTCTTGAGAGTCCTTTGGACTGCAAAGAGATCAAACCAGTCACTCCTAAAGGAAATCAACCCTGAATAACCACTGGAAAAACAGATGCTGAAGCTGAAGTCCCAATACTTTGGCCACATGATGCGAACAGTTAACTCATTGGAAAAGACCCTGACACTGGGGAAGATTGAAGGTAAAAGAAGGGGATGACAGAGGACAAGATGGCTGAATGACATCACTGAGTCAATGGACATGAGTTTGAGCTCCAGGAGATGGTGAGGACACGGAAGCCTGACGTGCTGCAGTTTATGGGGTCACAAAGAGTTGGACATGACTGAGCGACTGAACTGGACTGAACTGGAATATTGTACTGGTGTCAACAAGAGCTCCGACAGACCCAGGTGCAGCTCCTGGCTCCCAATAAGCTCTGGCTTGAACAGACCACCTCACCTTGGGCTTCAGTTTCTTTTCTGTGAGCAAACCAATTATATCCACATCTCAGAGTTACCAGGAGGATTAAAGAAGTAAAAGCCGCTTGCACAGGCTCAGCACGTGTCAGCCACCCTGTCTTTCGAGCCCCTCCTGCCAGAACCACAGGACCCTTAGGAGTTGGCTCTCAGGTCTAGTGTGCTGCCAGCATGAGTAATAGGTCTGGACTTCTTGATCCCACTTAAAATGCCTTATTATAATGTGTGGCAGAAACCAACACAACATTGTAAAGCAATTATCCTCCAATTTAAATTTTTTAAAAGAGAGAGAAAAATATATAAAATGCCTTATTAAAGCTGTTCCTGACTCAGGAGAGAAGCCAGCCTGGAAACAACAGACATTTCAGAAGGGCATGCCAAAAGCGGACCAGAGTCTGCACCTGTGATGGCAGCATGTGTCCTTTTATTTCAATATTTATTTCACAATTTATTTCAATATTTATTTCTTCTAAGAACCACTTCTATGCCCCTTCCATTTTGTGCGGTTCACAGCACATTTTTTAAAAAATAATAATAACAAATGCCAAAAATTGGGTATAAGAATTCTGGACTATTCTACCCACCCACCTTCCACAAGCATCTTCTTATGCAAGAGACCAAGAGGAGGGCTGAGATACCAGGGCTCAGGGCTGAGGTGCATGGCCCCACCCGCAACAGCCGTATAGCCTCAGGGCTCAGTTAATCTCTCTGTGCCTTCCTCCAAGGTTTGATGTGAAGAATACATGAGCTAGTACCTTGGAATCGAGGTTAGTGCCAATCATGAACATGCAGTAAATGGTACCACCCACCTCTTATTTTCTTGAATAGCACTAGGTGGGTGGCAGAGGCTCTCCAGAACTGTCTGCTTCTCCAGAGGAAGCATCCACGTTCGTACCTGAGGACCTCAATGAATGTGCGTTTGGTATCCTCCACCAGCCCTGGCCCCTCAAGATGGCCTCTGATCATTTGGTCACTGAGTGGCATGATGTTCAAGCAGGCTCACCAGGTATGGTCACTGGAGCAGTAGGGCTCTTCATTAGCCTGGACAACCATCCTAGTTCCAAACAAGCATTCGCCTGACAAACCCAGCAGCCTATGGAATAGCTTCTCCAAACTGCTTCGGAGCCTTCCAACAAGCAGCAGGACTCAATGCCGTTGGGTTCCCAGCAGCAGGGTGAATGGTGGGGGATAAGCCTATGGGACCTAAACACCTTTGGAATGAACTGTACTTGCTCAGCAAGGGGCTGTGATTTTAATTCCTAGAGGACAACATGACCCCTGGAGCCCAGGAAGCCTGCCAGCTGGCCAGTCCCTCCTGGGTCAGTGTCCCCTCCTGGAGTGCAGTGTCCCTCAGGCCCTCCCAGAGGCATCTTCAGGATGCACCACCTCCCTCCTCCGAGGGACAGAGGGCTTTGTTGGGCCAGGCTGAAAATGAACATGGGCAGACTCCCGGGTGGGAGTCTCCAACTCCGAGGTTGGTCTGAAACTTGTAAAACAAAATGATCTAGGGATATGTTTTAATGATCTTGTCATGGAAGCTCAAATCCAGGGACTTCCCCTGCCTTCTCTATACACCCCTACAGTGGCTCTGGGGTCCTGGGCAACCTTAGGAACTCCAGGCTGAAGGTCTGAGGGATTCAGAACCACCCCCTTCCTGAAGTCCTGGGAAGAAGATCAGATAAAGGGGCTTCCAATGCCAGAGGACTGTGTCCGAAGGCCTCAGAAGATGTGGGCACATCCAGGAACGACCTGGATCACAGTAGCTGAGGAGCTGAGAAGATAGGCCCTGGAGTCACACAGACCTGCCACATTCTTGCTGTGTGCCCTGGGGGGCAACGCCACTTTCCCCAAGACCACACAGCTCCAGGCTCTCAGGAGATGCTCATCAGTGTCACTGCAGCCACACGGCATCACCGTGGTCCCCGCTGGCTGGCCTGAGTTCACAGTCTCACTCTGGCCCTGATGACTGAGAACCCTAGGAGCATCTTTTTTCTTTGGTTTTTAATTGTGGTAAAATACAAATAACTTAAAATTTACCATTTTAACCATTTTTAAGTATATAATTCCTTGGCATTAAAGTGCATTCACATCATTATGCAGCAATCACCACCATCCAAAGAACTTGTTTCATCTTACAAACCAAAGTCTGTCCCCATTAAACGCTAATCCCCCATTCTTTTTACTCCCAGCCCCTAACAGTCACAGATCTTCTTTCTGTCTCTATGAATTTAACTCCCCCAGGTACCTCACATAAGTGGAATCATACAGAATTTTATCTTTTGTGATAGGTTTATTTCATTCAGTATAATGTCATCTAGGTTCATCTATGATGTAGCATATGCGGGAATTTTCTTCCTTTCTAAAAGTGAATAACATCACATCGCACATATATATTATAATAAGTTCTGTTTATCCATTCACCTACCAATGGCCACTTGGGTTACTTCCACCTTTTCCTGTTGCATCTGGGAACCTTTCTTGACTTCTGAGTCTGAAGTCTTCCCAATCTTCAGAGAAAAATGAGTGGAGAGGATTTAAAGCATTTTTCAGAACTGAGTATAGAATCAATTAGAAAAGTTGCACAAAAGCAAAAGTACCCTTAGGGACTTGCCGGAGTGGGGAGCAGGGTCTGGTGGAGGGAGAGTGGCTTAGTGACGGCTGGAGACAGGGGAAGAGAGAGGGAGAGACCTGGGCAGGCTGTCCCCAGGTTGGCCCCAGGGTTGTGAGAGGGCAGCAGTAAGGCATGCATTGCTGAAGGAGGTGTCCCCAGGGTGGGGGTGCCCAGAAGAACTGAGGGAGACCACCAGGTCCTCACTGCTCAGGCCTCCCTGGAGCCTGACAGGCTTCAGGCCCCCTTGGAGTGGCATGAGTTCTCAGCCCAACCAGAGATCAGATTTTTATCAGTTACAAATGGTTCCAGTCTGACCTCAAAGAGTGCTTGAGAAAAGCATTATCCTCCCTGGAGTTACTTAATATGCAGATGGTTGTCACAAGCAGAGGCATTTAGCAGTAAGCTGGAGTCCTCGCCAGCCCAGGCTGTGCCTGAAACCTCAGGACGTCTTTGAGAAATCTCATTCTCAGACCTCTCTACCCATGCATCCTGATCCCCAGGTCGACAGACAGACTGTGGTTAGGTACATGGAAAAGCTCCAGACCTCCAGAGGCCTTACTGAGGGTTCAGTCAGCCTCTGGACTCAAGCCCTGCCCACTACACCATACTTGAGCTATTCTGAAATATAGCTGCCCTGTCTCAGTTTCCCTGGTTAGACCGTCCCACCATGGCCGAAGGGCTTTGCAGTTATTTCTTGCGGTCCCAAATAGACCTCCTTTGTCCCCTACCTCCAGAGGCCTTTACTAGTATCTGTTTATTTCCCATTCACGGCTACCTTTGTGATAGGTTTATTTCATTCAGTATAATGTCATCTAGGTTCATCTATGATGTAGCATATGCGGAATTTTCTTCCTTTCTAAAAGTGAATAACATCACATCGACATATATATTATAATAAGTTCTGTTTATCCATTCACCTACCAATGGCCACTTGGGTTACTTCCACCTTTTCCTGTTGCATCTGGGAACCTTTCTTGACTTCTGAGTCTGAAGTCTTCCCAATCTTCAGAGAAAAATGAGTGGAGAGGATTTAAAGCATTTTTCAGAACTGAGTATAGAATCAATTAGAAAAGTTGCACAAAAGCAAAAGTACCCTTAGGGACTTGCCGGAGTGGGGAGCAGGGTCTGGTGGAGGGAGAGTGGCTTAGTGACGGCTGGAGACAGGGGAAGAGAGAGGGAGAGACCTGGGCAGGCTGTCCCCAGGTTGGCCCCAGGGTTGTGAGAGGGCAGCAGTAAGGCATGCATTGCTGAAGGAGGTGTCCCCAGGGTGGGGGTGCCCAGAAGAACTGAGGGAGACCACCAGGTCCTCACTGCTCAGGCCTCCCTGGAGCCTGACAGGCTTCAGGCCCCCTTGGAGTGGCATGAGTTCTCAGCCCAACCAGAGATCAGATTTTTATCAGTTACAAATGGTTCCAGTCTGACCTCAAAGAGTGCTTGAGAAAAGCATTATCCTCCCTGGAGTTACTTAATATGCAGATGGTTGTCACAAGCAGAGGCATTTAGCAGTAAGCTGGAGTCCTCGCCAGCCCAGGCTGTGCCTGAAACCTCAGGACGTCTTTGAGAAATCTCATTCTCAGACCTCTCTACCCATGCATCCTGATCCCCAGGTCGACAGACAGACTGTGGTTAGGTACATGGAAAAGCTCCAGACCTCCAGAGGCCTTACTGAGGGTTCAGTCAGCCTCTGGACTCAAGCCCTGCCCACTACACCATACTTGAGCTATTCTGAAATATAGCTGCCCTGTCTCAGTCTTTACCCACCTTGGGAAGCACATAGTGGATGTACATCAAGTCCCCAGATTCCAATGGCCCGAAGGGCTTTGCAGTTATTTCTTGCGGTCCCAAATAGACCCCTCCTTTGTCCCCTATGCTGGTGTGTCTGGTGTCAGCTCGTCAGTTAAACAGTTCTTGAAAAGCAGCTGTAGTTACCATCACCCTGAAACTTTCATTCTTATGGTTTGGGAGCCCAAAACTCAGAGAAGGTCAACAACTCCTTTTCAGTCATGCCTCTTCCCCTTCTGCACCAGCATCATCTGTTGGTGTCTGTCCACTTAAAGCCTCTCGAAAGAAGCTTTGCAGGTGCCACCACAGCAGCACCTAAAGGAAACACCAGGTTCCCCACAGCCACCAGCGCGTGATCCAGAGCTGTGTGAGTCACACAGAGGTAAGAACAGACTAAGCTGGTCTTCATCACCTGAAGACTCTCCAGCCAGGACTGTTTTTCCAGTAGCATCCTTGGGAAAGACCTTATTTTTTCCATCAGTATATCAAGACAGATTCCCAGGTGCCTTCCCGGACAGCATAAGTACCTGAGTTTGTGCCAGCAGTGAGAAACATTCTCCTACTGTAGAAAGGAAGGAACAGGAGAAAAACAACAAGTAGAAAGCTCTGGGGCACACTGCTGGTTCAGAAGCCTAGTTTTGCTTGTTTGGAGAACATCTGAGCTGCACCTAGCTGGCCCAGCACTCCCTGGGAGCCCAGGGAAGCATCTTGTAGGCCTGACCCAGATGCCAGGAGGACAGCCCACCTGCCCTGCTGTTCACTTGAAGGTACCACCCCTTCCATTGTCAAGGTTGCCTGCCCCTGGTGGTGGACAAATCTGGTGCAACTGCCCCTGTATCTTAGGAATCACAAACTGTTGATGAAGGGCTTCCCAAATACTAGCTCTGTGGCCTTGCATGCATACATGCGTGTGTGCCACGTCACTTCAGTCATGTCCAGCTCTTTGTGGCCCCATGGACTGTAGCCTGCCAGGCTCCTCTGTTCATGGAATTCTCCAGTTAAGAAAACTGGAGTGGGTTTTCATACCCTCCTCAGAGGATCTTCCCAAGCCAGGGATAAAACCTGTGTCTCTAACGTCTCTTGAATTGGCAGGCAGTTGTTTACCAGTGGTGCCACCTGGGAAGCCCATGTGGCCTTCAGCAGGCAAGTCTTCTAGCCTCACTTAGTCTCTTTCTTCCCCTCTGTACCAGGCATACCAACCTCTTCTTCAGAAGGATGAGCAGGGAATAGATGAGCTGCTTGGATGAGCCACAGGAGACCCAGAGCACAAAGGGTTCCAGTTTATATTTGCTGGATAAGTAGCTGGCATGGTGCCTAGTAGATGCTGAACCAGGGCTTCTACCATAACCAGCCCTCAGCACCTGACAATCTGGAAATTCATGGAAGACCATCCTTCCTGCCTTCCCCACCGCAGTTTCACAATCCAAGTCTCATGTGCAAGACCTCGCTGTTTGCAAAAGAAGCAGACAGGGAGCCTCGTAGCCAGCATGAGACTCCACTCTGGGACTCCCCTCTCCAAGACCCTCTATTTGATCAAACATAGAAGGTCCCACCACCTGCAATTCCTGCTGTGGGAAGACAAAAGGAAAAAAAGTATCCCTCATCTCAGCAACCGTACCCATAAAATTAGGTAGTCTTGCATCTCTTCTAAGCCATGGGTCTTGTCAGATTTGAAAGTCATTTAAAGACAATGCCAAGAAGTAGTGAGGAGGGACCTTAGGCTCCATTAGATGCAGACTGCATGCTACAATGGACTACCTTCTGTTTGGAGAAGGACAAACGAGGCATGGCAAGAAGGGTGGGTGGTAGAGGCTGGGTGTGGGGGCAACCTTTGCCTGATGCCAAAGAGGAAGCAGTCTCAGTTAGGTGCGGGGGCAGGAGGATGCTACAGACAGTTTCAAAGTGGTTTCTGGCTTGGCCCCATGGGTACTGGGGGTACCTGCACTTAGGGGAGAAGAGAACCTTGTCAAGAAGCACATGGAGAATTGGGAGATGATTCGGGGCTTGGACATGTTGCTTCTGAATAGAATTATGCTAGAGACAGTTGAATGAGTATGAATCACAGAAGAGAGGGTGGACCAGCTGTCAGTTTGCAAGCTGTTCACACAGAGCATGTCAGGCTCTGATCTAATTTGAATTGGCTGCAGAGGGCTCACAAGCAGCAGCCTCAGTCTTCCTCTTCACCTAGACCCTTCCAGCTGGGAGTCCTGTCCAGCCCATCAGGCCTACAGCCCCACAGGCTCTGTGCAGTCAGCATAGCCTGCAGCTCCACAGACCCTAGGCTCCTCACCCACTCCAGGTCTTCAGAGGGTCCCCCCTCCAGGGCCCTTATCCCCACGCCACTGAGCAGGAATAGATGAGCTGCTTGGATGAGCCACAGGAGACCCAGAGCACAAAGGGTTCCAGTTTATATTTGCTGGATAAGTAGCTGGCATGGTGCCTAGTAGATGCTGAACCAGGGCTTCTACCATAACCAGCCCTCAGCACCTGACAATCTGGAAATTCATGGAAGACCATCCTTCCTGCCTTCCCACCGCAGTTTCACAATCCAAGTCTCATGTGCAAGACCTCGCTGTTTGCAAAAGAAGCAGACAGGGAGCCTCGTAGCCAGCATGAGACTCCACTCTGGGACTCCCCTCTCCAAGACCCTCTATTTGATCAAACATAGAAGGTCCCACCACCTGCAATTCCTGCTGTGGGAAGACAAAAGGAAAAAAAGTATCCCTCATCTCAGCAACCGTACCCATAAAATTAGGTAGTCTTGCATCTCTTCTAAGCCATGGGTCTTGTCAGATTTGAAAGTCATTTAAAGACAATGCCAAGAAGTAGTGAGGAGGGACCTTAGGCTCCATTAGATGCAGACTGCATGCTACAATGGACTACCTTCTGTTTGGAGAAGGACAAACGAGGCATGGCAAGAAGGGTGGGTGGTAGAGGCTGGGTGTGGGGGCAACCTTTGCCTGATGCCAAAGAGGAAGCAGTCTCAGTTAGGTGCGGGGGCAGGAGGATGCTACAGACAGTTTCAAAGTGGTTTCTGGCTTGGCCCCATGGGTACTGGGGGTACCTGCACTTAGGGGAGAAGAGAACCTTGTCAAGAAGCACATGGAGAATTGGGAGATGATTCGGGGCTTGGACATGTTGCTTCTGAATAGAATTATGCTAGAGACAGTTGAATGAGTATGAATCACAGAAGAGAGGGTGGACCAGCTGTCAGTTTGCAAGCTGTTCACACAGAGCATGTCAGGCTCTGATCTAATTTGAATTGGCTGCAGAGGGCTCACAAGCAGCAGCCTCAGTCTTCCTCTTCACCTAGACCCTTCCAGCTGGGAGTCCTGTCCAGCCCATCAGGCCTACAGCCCCACAGGCTCTGTGCAGTCAGCATAGCCTGCAGCTCCACAGACCCTAGGCTCCTCACCCACTCCAGGTCTTCAGAGGGCCTCCCACCCTGCCTGGACAGCAGCTCACCCACTAACATACTCCTCACTGGGCCTTCTGCTTATCCACGCCACTCAAGAGAACCACTCAGAAAAATCCATTCGTTCAGCTACTTCAGCTACACCAAATGTTTTCATCTGACTTGAGTTACCCAGATGGAGAATTTTACATTCATACCCAGTAATAACCATCAGAATACCATGGTGCTGCTTTCAGATCCAGGAAGAGCCTGGCTTACTCTCCCACTCTTGGGGCCCTTTCCCACCATATCCCACACCTCAGCCCAAGGCCCAGGGCAACTGAGCAGGCTTGCTGAGCCAATCATAGATCTTCTATAGCCTGGAAAAAGCCTAGAACCCAGGGACCAGTTTGCTGGGCCTCTTCCCTTCTACAGTCAGAGGAGCATGGCCCCAGGTGTGCCCCAGTGGAGTCCCTAGTGCCACACCCTCATGAACCCTCTGGGCATGGAGAGTCCCTGGAGAGAACAGACCAACACCAGCCAACCACAAAGGAGCTGGGAGCAGAGCAGCATGTATGCTTAGCCACAAGGAGCCTGAGGTGTTGGAGAGACATGCACGTGGAGGTGTTGCAGGTAGTTGCTGTGCAGAGTGAGGGTTGCAGGCCTTGGCTGGGATCATGGACCTAGAGGCTCTTCACATGCTGTTTGCACTGCTGGGAGGAGATGTTGTCTGTTATGGGGGTGCCAAAATCCTAGACTCACCGATCAACACAGCCCTGAGCCATTCCAGCATGCAACTCAAGGTCTTTGTCTGGTTCAGGTTAACTCAAGGGCTATGTAGCCAGCATGAATTTCTACTCTCAAAACTCAGGGGTAGGGGCTTCCCTGGTGGTCCAGTGGGTAAAGAGTCTGCCTTGCAGTGCAAGGAGCTCGGGTTTGATCCCTGGCCTAGGAAGATCCCACACGCCGTGGGGCGGCTGGACCAGTGTGTCTAATTACCAGCCAGCATTCTGGAGTACATGCTCCCAGAGCCAGTGCTCTGCTACAAGAGAGGCCACTGTGATGGGAGGCCCACACAGGCCAAAGAACAAATATGGATGAAAATAAATAAATCAAAGACCAATAAAAGAGGCAAAAATTAAAAAATATATAAAGATGTCATTAAAACTCAGGGGTGCATCATTTATTTGGTTAGGTGATTTTAAGACAAAGGTACCAAGGCTACGCAATGGGGAAAAGATACTCTCTTCAACAAATGCTGTTGAGAGAACTGGATATCCACATGCAAAAGAATGAAGTTGGGCCCTTACCTTATACTATATATAAAAATTAGCTCAGAAGGTTAAAAGGTTAAAATTAACTCAATGGTCAAATAGGTAAGAAAAGCAAAAATAGGCAAATTGGAATACATCAAACTTTAAAACTTCTGGGATTTCCCTGGTGGTTCAGTGGTTAAGAATTCACCTGCCAACGCAGGGGCCATGGGTTCAATCTCTGGTCCTGGAGGCAACCACACCTGTGAACCACAACTATTGAGCCTGCACTCTAGAGTCCGTGCTCTGCAAGAAGAGAAGCCACCACAATGAGAAGCCTGCACACCACAACTAGAGAGTAGTCCCTGCTCACCACAGCTAGAAAAAGCCTGAACACTGCAACAAAGACTCCATTCAGCCAAAAAGTAAATTAAAGAAATAAAATGTTTAAGAAACTTCTGCACAGCAAAGGAAATTATCAACAGAGACAAAAGGCAACCTACAGGATGGGAGAAAATATTTGCAAACTGTATACCTGAAAATGGGTCCATACCCAGAATATAGAAAGAACCTCTACATAGCAATAGAGATCGAGACACAAAGAGCAGACTTGTGGACAGAACAAGGGAAGGAGAGGGTGGGGAAAATTGCAAAATAGGAAACATACATACTGAAACATGCACATTACCATGTGTAGAACATACGTATTACCATATGTAAAATAGCCAATAGGGATTTGCTGTGTGGTGCAGGGAGCTCAACGTAGTGCTCTGTGACAAACCTAGGGGGGTCGGGATTGGGGGAAAGTGGGAGGGAGGCTCAAGAGGGAATGGACAAAAGTATGCCTATGGCTGATTCATGTTGATGGCACAAACCCACACAATATGGTAAAGCAATTATCCATCAATTAAAAATAAATAAATAGAAAACCCCTACAACTGAGCAACCAAAGAACAAGCAATTCAATTTAAAAATGGACAAAAGATTTTACTAGACATTTCTTCAAAGAAGAAATAGAAATGGCTAACAGGTACATGAAAAGATGCTCAACATCACTAATTATTAGAGAAATGCAAATCAAAACCACAAAATATCACCTCACGCCCATTAGGATAGGCACTCTCAAGACAAGAAACACCTCTTGCTGCCAGGACCACTCCAACTGGTACACGGTGGTTCTCTTGGGCCTGACTGCTCCCAGGACCACAGCCGTTGGACGTTTCCAGTCCTCACTTCCGTGGGTACCAGCCAGGCTCAGCCCCAGCCCACTGTTCCCTCTGGGCGCTTCTCAGGAAATCTAAGGCAGGAAGATAGATGGTCCTGACTGAAAGAGTCAGGAACTGATTCTTCCAGGAGCACCACCCCGACTCTTCCCCAGAGACGTAGGTTGTTTTGAATGATGCGGCACTTACTATTTCTCTGCTAATATCTGCAGATTCTAATTAAATAATTCAGAGAACAGGCAAAACAAACAAAAAAGACAAGAAACAGAAAGTAACAAGTGTTGACAAGGATGTAGAGAAATAGGAAACACACATGCACTGTAGGTGGGAATATAAAATAGTGTAGCTGCTATAGAAAACAGAATAGCAATTCCCCAAAAAATTAAAAATAGAATTACCATAGATCCAGCAATTCAACTTGTGGGTGTATATCCAACCAATTGAAAGGGGATCTTGAAGAGATACTTGCACACCCATGTTATTGCAGCATTGTTCACAGTATCCAAGAAGTTGAAGAAACCCAAGTGTCCATCAGCTGATAAGATGAATGGGTGAAGATGGGACTTTCCTGGTGGTTCAGTGTCTAAGAATCCACCTTATAATGCTGGGGACAAGGGTCCTATCTCTGGTCAGGAACTAAGATCCCACATGCCCTGGGGCAACTGAGCCCACACACCACAGGTAGAGAGCCCGTGTACCACAATGAAGACCCAGCACAGGAAAGAAAAAAAAAAAAAGATGAATGGAGAAAGGAAATGTGGCAGACACATACAGTGGGTAGACGATTATTCAGCCTTAAAAAGGAAGGAAGGACTTCCCTGGTGGTACAGTGGATAAGAATTCACCTGCCAATACAGAGGTCATGGGTTCAGTCCTGCTCCAGGAAGATCTCACATGCCACTGAGCAACAAAGCCAGTGCACCACAACTACTGAGCCCCTGCTCTGCAACAAGAGAAGCCCCCTAAATGAGAAGCCCACACGCTCCAACTAAAGTAGCCTCCACTCACTGCAACTAGAGAAAGCCCATGCACTGCAACAAAGACCAAGTGAAGGCAAAAATAAATTAATGACTTTTAATATTATATATATATATATATATATATATATACAGGAAGGAAATCTTATCATATATTGAGACATGGATGAACCTTGAGGAGATTATGCTAAATGGAATAAGCCGATTTCAAAAAGACAAATACTGCGTGATTCTACTTATCTGAGATCTAAAATCATTTAAGTCTTCGAAACACAAAGTAGAGTGGTAGTTGCCAGGGGTTTGAGGGAAGGGAAGAGTGGCAGTTGTTTAATAGATACAGAGTTTCGGTTTTGCAAGATGAGACGTTCTAGAAATTTGTTGCACAATAGTATGCTTATAGTTAGAACTAGTATACTATACACATAAAAAAGGTTAAAATGGTACAGTTTACTTTTTGGACCACAATAAAAATATTTTAATTACAAACTCAGTAGTACAAAAAAAAAATACCTCAACTTGTGGGTGTATATCCAACCAATTGAAAGGGGATCTTGAAGAGATACTTGCACACCCATGTTATTGCAGCATTGTTCACAGTATCCAAGAAGTTGAAGAAACCCAAGTGTCCATCAGCTGATAAGATGAATGGGTGAAGATGGGACTTTCCTGGTGGTTCAGTGTCTAAGAATCCACCTTATAATGCTGGGGACAAGGGTCCTATCTCTGGTCAGGAACTAAGATCCCACATGCCCTGGGGCAACTGAGCCCACACACCACAGGTAGAGAGCCCGTGTACCACAATGAAGACCCAGCACAGGAAAGAAAAAAAAAAAAAGATGAATGGAGAAAGGAAATGTGGCAGACACATACAGTGGGTAGACGATTATTCAGCCTTAAAAAGGAAGGAAGGACTTCCCTGGTGGTACAGTGGATAAGAATTCACCTGCCAATACAGAGGTCATGGGTTCAGTCCTGCTCCAGGAAGATCTCACATGCCACTGAGCAACAAAGCCAGTGCACCACAACTACTGAGCCCCTGCTCTGCAACAAGAGAAGCCCCCTAAATGAGAAGCCCACACGCTCCAACTAAAGTAGCCTCCACTCACTGCAACTAGAGAAAGCCCATGCACTGCAACAAAGACCAAGTGAAGGCAAAAATAAATTAATGACTTTTAATATTATATATATATATATATATATATATATACAGGAAGGAAATCTTATCATATATTGAGACATGGATGAACCTTGAGGAGATTATGCTAAATGGAATAAGCCGATTTCAAAAGACAAATACTGCGTGATTCTACTTATCTGAGATCTAAAATCATTTAAGTCTTCGAAACACAAAGTAGAGTGGTAGTTGCCAGGGGTTTGAGGGAAGGGAAGAGTGGCAGTTGTTTAATAGATACAGAGTTTCGGTTTTGCAAGATGAGACGTTCTAGAAATTTGTTGCACAATAGTATGCTTATAGTTAGAACTAGTATACTATACACATAAAAAAGGTTAAAATGGTACAGTTTACTTTTTGGACCACAATAAAAATATTTTTAATTACAAACTCAGTAGTACAAGAAAGAACATGTTTCTCATTTCTTGAATTTTTTTAACCTCCTAACCTCAAGTCCCCAGTCCATAAGGCTGGCATGAAATTCGTTCTTACCTCACCCATGGGGCTTGCAAAGGTTTCAGAGTCTAGTGTATAACTATGAGGCCTTCCCCTCTCCACAGGAGTCTCTTCTCTCTCTCTCTTCCTCAAATGCCCCCTAACAAAGTTGGAAGTGCTACTGACCTGGGGTTGTTTCTGCTTTTATGCTCTGTCCCAGTTCCTCTAGGTCAGGCACACAAATGGGCATGACCACTTGCTAAGAAATCAAGAGACTGATACAGGTAAACACACACAGGCACACTAATTTCTCAGTAAGCCATCCTGCCACAAACCTGGCTCATGGCTAGTCTCTGCCTCTCATCTGTGGCTGTTCCAGATTTTGAGAGATTTTAAGGTTGGCTTTTTTTTTCTTTCTTTCTTTTTTTTTTTTTTGATCTGGACCATTTTTAAAGTCTATTGAATTTGTTACAATATTGCTTCTGTTTTATGTTTTGGTTTTATGTTTTATGTTTTTGGCCCTGAGGCATGTGGAATCTTAGCTCCCTGACAAAGGATCAAATCCACCACCACTGTACTAGAAAGTGAAGTCCTAACCACTGGACTACCAAGGAAGTCCCCTTAAAGTTCCCCTTTTACAGGAAAGGACAGTGCTCATGACTTAGGCTGTTCCCCAGTTGCCTCCAGGCCCAGCCCAGAGCCAGGAGCACAGCAGGGAGAATAGAGAGAGCTATAACTTACAGTGTAGTATCTGCGACTTCATTTCCACACCTTCTCCAGCACCTGAGAAAACAGGAGGAAGAACCAGGGGTAGTTAGACTAACAGGGGGTGAAAACAGAGACAGAGAGAAAGGCCCTTGGAGGAGTGAGCTCTGCCCTCCAGTCCCAGGCCAAGTGAGCTGTGCTGTCAGCCCTGGTCCCTGTTCCGTTACCCACAACCCTCTCCCTCTTCAGCATCTCAGTCATTCTGGTCTTGGGGGCTGATGTGAGCCCAAGGGCAGAAGGCAGAGGCAGGATGGTGAGCATCAGATTCAGAAAGTGCAAAAACGTGTGGAGGAGACTGGATACCAAAACTATGCATTGTGCAGATTATGGTCAATAAATCACAAGAAATCTGTGTGTCCCTAGAGCCATGGGAAAGAGGAGGGAGGTGCCAAAGCATGCGTGGATAGGATAGAGCCTGTTATCACTGAATTTAAGCATTTGAGATGCCATGATAGTGTCTTCATGTGGTGTGCTGTCTCTCTTGTTTCATTTTAGTGAATATCAGAAACCATTTGTCCAAGCTTTCACAAAATAATTCCCTCCTCAGCCTCATTTTTCTTGTAAATCTGAAGCTCCTCAGTGACAAACTCTTATTCCTCAAGAGTTTCTAGGTAGTTTACATTTTTGAACAGAAAGGGGCTTGTGAATGAAGAAATGGACAGACAATTGAGTAACTAAATGAATGAGTGAGGGGTTAGAATGCAATCAACAGGGAGAATCCAGAGAAGCAGGGAGCAGGAGACAGAGATTTCTCCCCACTGCTCTGCTCTCTCCCAGCCAGCAAGGTGGGCAGGCTGTCCCATGGCTGCTGTTACGAGTGTGAGTTGGGGGGAGCTGGCAGAGGCAGGCTGCGCCCAACCCCACTGGCTTCCCATCTTAAAAAGTCCATCCTTGTTTTCCTGTCTAGGCCCCCCTGGACGGCGTGGCAAGCCTGGAAGAAGAGGTGATCCCGGTGAGTGGCAGGTTTTCTTAGATCCTAAACCTCAACGTGGGAAATCTGCCCCTGACCTGCCAGCTGCAGGTGCCAATCCCCACCAATCACCACCCCTAAGGACCGAAGGACCAGGACTTTGTCTCCCTTCCAATTCCAGGCACTGTCCCCAGAGCTGCAGTGCCCAGTGTTGCCTTCTTGGCTTCTTGACATAATTCCAGTGTTACAATTCCAATGACAGCCCACTCTATGCCCTTGGCCACTCCCCGAATCTCATTATCAGCCTCAAAAATTTTAATCCCTCATCTCCCACTCTGAAACAACCTCTTGTCTTTATGGGAATAGATGGTGCTTCCACCACCCATGATCTCTATCGTGGGCCCCTCAAACACAAGACAGTGCTCCTGTGTGTCCCCGTCACTCCCCAGGCTTGACCTGTCCTTCCCTTGGCAGAGTCTCCTGGAGAAGACCCCTTCACTTTCCTTCCATACAACCTGCAGACTCGCCTGCACTTGCCGCCAGCCACCCTTCTCCCATCTTCATTTCTCCCAAAATGTACTCTGTATATATGTACCCTGCCCCCCACCACCCAACTCACAGTGAAGCTTCCCTCAGAGGCTGCACACACATCTCGGGCTCCCATCTCCTCCACCTCGCCTTCCACTCCTCCCAGCTTCTCCAGTCTCTTCTCACAGCCACTCCACTCATTGTTTTGGCCAGAGGTGACCCTAACCTCCTAATGGCCACATCAGCACTCAGATGCACTGCTGTCTCTTCCTGAGCCTCATATGGGCTGTACCCCGCATCCCTACTGACTCTCACCTGTGTGTTTTCCCACATCTCTGACCCCTTCTTGTATACCTTTCCTATGGAACCCCACTGGTCTCTTGTGAATGAAGAAATGGACAGACAATTGAGTAACTAAATGAATGAGTGAGGGGTTAGAATGCAATCAACAGGGAGAATCCAGAGAAGCAGGGAGCAGGAGACAGAGATTTCTCCCCACTGCTCTGCTCTCTCCCAGCCAGCAAGGTGGGCAGGCTGTCCCATGGCTGCTGTTACGAGTGTGAGTTGGGGGGAGCTGGCAGAGGCAGGCTGCGCCCAACCCCACTGGCTTCCCATCTTAAAAAGTCCATCCTTGTTTTCCTGTCTAGGCCCCCCTGGACGGCGTGGCAAGCCTGGAAGAAGAGGTGATCCCGGTGAGTGGCAGGTTTTCTTAGTTCCTAAACCTCAACGTGGAAGTCTGCCCCTGACCTGCCAGCTGCAGGTGCCAATCCCCACCAATCACCACCCCTAAGGACCGAAGGACCAGGACTTTGTCTCCCTTCCAATTCCAGGCACTGTCCCCAGAGCTGCAGTGCCCAGTGTTGCCTTCTTGGCTTCTTGACATAATTCCAGTGTTACAATTCCAATGACAGCCCACTCTATGCCCTTGGCCACTCCCCGAATCTCATTATCAGCCTCAAAAATTTTAATCCCTCATCTCCCACTCTGAAACAACCTCTTGTCTTTATGGGAATAGATGGTGCTTCCACCACCCATGATCTCTATCGTGGGCCCCTCAAACACAAGACAGTGCTCCTGTGTGTCCCCGTCACTCCCCAGGCTTGACCTGTCCTTCCCTTGGCAGAGTCTCCTGGAGAAGACCCCTTCACTTTCCTTCCATACAACCTGCAGACTCGCCTGCACTTGCCGCCAGCCACCCTTCTCCCATCTTCATTTCTCCCAAAATGTACTCTGTATATATGTACCCTGCCCCCCACCACCCAACTCACAGTGAAGCTTCCCTCAGAGGCTGCACACACATCTCGGGCTCCCATCTCCTCCACCTCGCCTTCCACTCCTCCCAGCTTCTCCAGTCTCTTCTCACAGCCACTCCACTCATTGTTTTGGCCAGAGGTGACCCTAACCTCCTAATGGCCACATCAGCACTCAGATGCACTGCTGTCTCTTCCTGAGCCTCATATGGGCTGTACCCCGCATCCCTACTGACTCTCACCTGTGTGTTTTCCCACATCTCTGACCCCTTCTTGTATACCTTTCCTATGGAACCCCACTGGTCTCTTAAATGGATCTGCCTTTGGTCTTCTTCTTTCTCTCCCACCCTTGGCTCTGGCACTCCCATAATCCTTATGATGCCCCTCTTCTGCCTCTAACCAAATCATCTCCTCTGGACCCAGAGGTTGGACCTGGCCCCACTGAATCCAGCACTTCCCCTAGCCTGCTCTCCTCCAGTTCCTCATCACAGGGAGGGAGCCTCCAGTCACCTGCTTTCCTACACAGACACCAGGCATCCTCCTTGATCCCTCCTGCCCCACCACACACATCAGATCCCCCGTCAGTCCTCCTCAGTAAGTCTCAGCACTGTCTTCATCCGCTCAGCCTGCTGCAATTCTCACCTCTGCTCCCCCGACACACCTCCCCTCCAGCCCTGTCCAGGGTCTTTCCACTCTGAGCCTGCACTCACACCCTCCCCCAGGCAGGATTTCTCCTCTTGTGCCTGAACTCTTACCCCAGGTTCACTATTCTTTGTCCTTTCAGTCTAGCTCAAGTGTCACCTCCTTATCTAAGCCTCTGGCTGGGGTTAACACTCCAAGTCTATAGCACCCAGTCCAGAGCCTGGTGCAGAGGACCCTCCAGGGAATGGAAATGCCAAGAACCATCAATGTATGAATGAACACATGCTCAGCCCCAAAGCAATTGCATAAGGAGAGCATGATGGTGAGGCCAGAGGGGTCCACCATCAAGAGGCCCCCAGGGAGATCAAGCCTGAGAGAAACAGGCAGGATCCTTGTGAACCACAGGCTCTTCTTTCTGTTGCTGGGCACAGACCTCTCATCCCCTTGGGTTACTGCATGCTTACCCCATCAAATTCCCTACTAGCCTTCCAGATAAACTCCCCAGAGTTCCCTGGCAGGAAATGCCTTTCGTGGTACTGTTTGCTTTGACTTGCAGAAGTTAAAGACTCTTGCATTTGATTGCAGTGGATTTTCTGTGTAATCACCCGCCTGCACCACTGGGTCACTGTTTGCTTTGCTCAAATAAGACTCAGATGCACTGCTGTCTCTTCCTGAGCCTCATATGGGCTGTACCCCGCATCCCTACTGACTCTCACCTGTGTGTTTTCCCACATCTCTGACCCCTTCTTGTATACCTTTCCTATGGAACCCCACTGGTCTCTTAAATGGATCTGCCTTTGGTCTTCTTCTTTCTCTCCCACCCTTGGCTCTGGCACTCCCATAATCCTTATGATGCCCCTCTTCTGCCTCTAACCAAATCATCTCCTCTGGACCCAGAGGTTGGACCTGGCCCCACTGAATCCAGCACTTCCCCTAGCCTGCTCTCCTCCAGTTCCTCATCACAGGGAGGGAGCCTCCAGTCACCTGCTTTCCTACACAGACACCAGGCATCCTCCTTGATCCCTCCTGCCCCACCACACACATCAGATCCCCCGTCAGTCCTCCTCAGTAAGTCTCAGCACTGTCTTCATCCGCTCAGCCTGCTGCAATTCTCACCTCTGCTCCCCCGACACACCTCCCCTCCAGCCCTGTCCAGGGTCTTTCCACTCTGAGCCTGCACTCACACCCTCCCCCAGGCAGGATTTCTCCTCTTGTGCCTGAACTCTTACCCCAGGTTCACTATTCTTTGTCCTTTCAGTCTAGCTCAAGTGTCACCTCCTTATCTAAGCCTCTGGCTGGGGTTAACACTCCAAGTCTATAGCACCCAGTCCAGAGCCTGGTGCAGAGGACCCTCCAGGGAATGGAAATGCCAAGAACCATCAATGTATGAATGAACACATGCTCAGCCCCAAAGCAATTGCATAAGGAGAGCATGATGGTGAGGCCAGAGGGGTCCACCATCAAGAGGCCCCCAGGGAGATCAAGCCTGAGAGAAACAGGCAGGATCCTTGTGAACCACAGGCTCTTCTTTCTGTTGCTGGGCACAGACCTCTCATCCCCTTGGGTTACTGCATGCTTACCCCATCAAATTCCCTACTAGCCTTCCAGATAAACTCCCCAGAGTTCCCTGGCAGGAAATGCCTTTCGTGGTACTGTTTGCTTTGACTTGCAGAAGTTAAAGACTCTTGCATTTGATTGCAGTGGATTTTCTGTGTAATCACCCGCCTGCACCACTGGCCCGCCAAATACACACTTCATCACTCAGTCCTCACTTCTGCCCTCGTAAAAGATTTTATTGCCTTTTTATTGTAAGCTCCTGATGTCCTGTTTGGAAGAAAAACAGGGATAGATAGTGACTTTTTTAGGACAAAGTATAATTACTGAATTGAAAAACCTAATAGAATTACAGCTCCAATTTGTAAGTCATCTAAAAGTCAAAGAAATACAAGGACTTGGGGGAGATGGATACATGTATATGTATGGCTGAGCCCCTTCACTGTTCCCCTGAAACTATCACAAAATTGTTAATTGGCTATACCCAATAGAAATGGTTTTGGTGTTAAAAAAGAAAAGAAAGACAGGGACTTACTAGACCCCTGACCCTGTGCTGGTTTCAAGTCCTTCATCTCATGTGACCTTCACAGAGCTCTGCAAAAGATAAGAATTTGCTACTATCCCCATTTTGTAGATAAGGAAACTGAGGCTTCAGGGGAGAAATGTCTTGTCTAAGGTCAGCTGCTGGGCAAGGGGTGAGCAGTGCCTCCTTCCTTACACTGCCCTTTCTCATGCGGTATCCTGATTTTCTGCCTGTCACAGCACAGTGTGAGGGGCACAAAGCAGATGTCCCTCTCTGATTATCCTTGGCTGGGCCTCGTGTTTATTTCTAGATAGTTTCACATACATGCGCCTCTTGGCTTTGGGCCCTTCCCTTGTATAAACCAGGCTTTTCTTGAACCCCAGGGAGAAAGGCTTTCTCTGCCGGCTGGGACAATATCTACCTGAGAGGGTTTCTTGCTGCTGCTGCAGGGCTGACCGAGCCCACTGTGAGGATCAGTCCTTCCCAGCTCCCAGTGAGAGCCCGTGCCTGGAATGTGCCTCACAGGTCCTTCAGTGTTTTTGTATCTCTCTCATAATAGAATGGAGATACATCTCCCCCCCTTGGCCTACTTCTCAGCTGGTGAAGCCCAGCACTATCCTTGGGATCCTCTTTCTAGAGAATTTAAGAAGGATTTATTCCTCCTTCCAGACTGCCCTTTCCCCGGCTCCCCTACCCCTAGATCCCTCCCTCTGACCACTCCCTGCAGTGCCAGTGGTCTTCTCTGTAAACATGTCCTCCTCCACCAAAGCATGGGCTCCTCAGAGCAGGAGCTTGACCCACAGGCACTGAAGAGATTGTCAATAAATGTTTGTGGACAGAAAAAAAGGAAAGGAAGGGAAGGAAAGGGAGGAGAGAGGTAAGTCATCTAAAGTCAAGAAATACAAGGATTTTGGGGAATTGAAAAACCTAATAGAATTACAGCTCCAATTTGTAAGTCATCTAAAAGTCAAAGAAATACAAGGACTTGGGGGAGATGGATACATGTATATGTATGGCTGAGCCCCTTCACTGTTCCCCTGAAACTATCACAAAATTGTTAATTGGCTATACCCAATAGAAATGGTTTTGGTGTTAAAAAAGAAAAGAAAGACAGGGACTTACTAGACCCCTGACCCTGTGCTGGTTTCAAGTCCTTCATCTCATGTGACCTTCACAGAGCTCTGCAAAAGATAAGAATTTGCTACTATCCCCATTTTGTAGATAAGGAAACTGAGGCTTCAGGGGAGAAATGTCTTGTCTAAGGTCAGCTGCTGGGCAAGGGGTGAGCAGTGCCTCCTTCCTTACACTGCCCTTTCTCATGCGGTATCCTGATTTTCTGCCTGTCACAGCACAGTGTGAGGGGCACAAAGCAGATGTCCCTCTCTGATTATCCTTGGCTGGGCCTCGTGTTTATTTCTAGATAGTTTCACA
Source organism: Tragulus kanchil (assembly GCA_022376925.1). Lineage (NCBI taxonomy): Eukaryota > Metazoa > Chordata > Mammalia > Artiodactyla > Tragulidae > Tragulus > Tragulus kanchil. The sequence goes on along the minus strand of JAIOJX010000029.1, from coordinate 72,921,486 downwards.
TACATGCGCCTCTTGGCTTTGGGCCCTTCCCTTGTATAAACCAGGCTTTTCTTGAACCCCAGGGAGAAAGGCTTTCTCTGCCGGCTGGGACAATATCTACCTGAGAGGGTTTCTTGCTGCTGCTGCAGGGCTGACCGAGCCCACTGTGAGGATCAGTCCTTCCCAGCTCCCAGTGAGAGCCCGTGCCTGGAATGTGCCTCACAGGTCCTTCAGTGTTTTTGTATCTCTCTCATAATAGAATGGAGATACATCTCCCCCCCTTGGCCTACTTCTCAGCTGGTGAAGCCCAGCACTATCCTTGGGATCCTCTTTCTAGAGAATTTAAGAAGGATTTATTCCTCCTTCCAGACTGCCCTTTCCCCGGCTCCCCTACCCCTAGATCCCTCCCTCTGACCACTCCCTGCAGTGCCAGTGGTCTTCTCTGTAAACATGTCCTCCTCCACCAAAGCATGGGCTCCTCAGAGCAGGAGCTTGACCCACAGGCACTGAAGAGATTGTCAATAAATGTTTGTGGACAGGAAAGAGGGAGGAAAGGGAGGAGAGAGAGAAAGAAGGGCTGATGGGCAAATGAAGGATAAAGGGTTAAGAGACAGGAAGAGACAAGGATGAAAACAAACTCTGCTTGGCCTATGCTTGTGCTAAATCTGTAGACAAATGGAGGCACTCACGAGATCTTTGCAGGTGCCAGCCTTAGGTCAGCAGTTTTAGTGTTGGGTTTTTATCCACACTGGTCCTAAGAAACTCTTTCTGAAAATATGGCAGAAGCACTGTTGGAATGGTAGAGTAAGGACTCCTGAAAATTTGCGTCTCCACAAAAGCCTCAAGAACACAAGGGGAAAATGACCTTTTCAGAATTCTGAAAATCAGTGTCTGGTAACAACCTAAGAAATGTTAAATTTAAAAAAAAAAAAAAAAGAAAAAAACGACCTGAACCTTGCTGAGAGTAGTGAAGTTTATAGTATTTTAATTTGCCCATCTCCTCGGTGCCATGGTAGCCTTAAAGACTATTACAGACTCACAATTATAGTACCTGTGAAAATGAGCAGCCACTGGAAGTGGCAGAATAAGTTTGAAACTCCTTTCTCCAAAAATTGTCACTGCCAGCTCCCCAGAAATGCCCATACACAGGACTTGTCTTTTTTGGACCTGATGCAGAGCTCACTCACTGGAAAAAGCCCTATCCTAAGAGTGCTTGCCAAAAACACTCAGCAACTATTGTCGAGCATTGCAGATGCCTTAGGTGGCAATACGAGCTGGAGCAAATAAGAAACCGACACAGCAACTAAATGAAAATGTAGGGGATGAGCTGTCCAAACGAGCACTGAAATGCTGTAACTTGTGACTGGGGAGCTAGAACATACATGCCTGTGCAGAGAAAGACCCAAGATAGCCCCAGTCTCTCATCTTGGCTGAGCTCAAGGCTCCACTCAAGCGAGAAGTGAAGACAGAGGCAGAGGTGTCACCTGGTAGAGAGTAGAAACTATGCTCAGCACCATAGACTTCCTTTTCACAGAGTGGGGGATCTACAAGTTCAAGGCAGGAAAGAAAACCTCTGTCTTAAGCTGACAATTAAGCAAAACAATCAGAGGATTCAGTAACTGACATGTCAAAATACACATTTCAGAGAACTAGCTCAGAAAAGCCCCTAACAGACAACAGCAACAAACTCTGGAAAGGAGGAGGGATATCTAATTTCTATGGTGGTCATATTAGATTATTGGAAATACTCAGTTTTTAACAAAAATTACAAGACACACAAAGATATAAGTCAATGTAAAAAAAAAAAAAAGGAATTGTGGCAATGGGGGAAAAAACAGTTAATAAAAACTATCAGTGAGGAAGTCCAGATGAACTTACTACACAAATATTTTATATTGGCTATTTTATAAATTTGTTCAAAGAACTAAAGGAAATCATGTATTAAGGATTAAAAGAGGAAGCCAGCAGACCGTGCAGCAGAGAGGCAGAGCCAGTGGACCGCGCAGTGGGGAGAGGTGCAGTGCCGGCCCGAAGAGGGAGAGGCACAGGCGCAGCGCCAGGTGAAATCTCCACACACTGGCCAAAGATCAATCCTAGAAATCCCAAGAGAAAACACCAATGACAAGACTCAAGCATAAAACATCAAAAAACATATAATGATGAAAAGACAGAGAAACACCACACAAGTGAAGGAACAAACTATGAACATACAGACCCAAATGACTGAAGAAGAAATCAACAATCAGAAAAAGAATTCAGAAGAGTGATAGTAATGATGATTCAAAACTCTGAAAGTAGAATAATAGAGAGAATTGTCACACTGGCGAAAGACATGCAGGAAATTAAGAAAAACTAAAAGACACAAGCAACCCAATAGATGAACTTAAAAAACAACAAAGAGAGACAAACAACTCAATTGCTGAATTTAAAAATACTATGGAAGGACTCAATGGTAGAATGGAAGAACGAATAAGTAAGCTGGAAGACAGAATGGTGGAAATAACAGCTGAAGAACAGAAAAAAGAGCAAAGAATGAAAAGAACTGAGGACAGTCTCAGAGACCTCGGGGACAATATCAAATGCACCAACATTCGAATAATAGAGATCCCAGAAGAAGAGAAAAAGAAAAAATATGAAAAAATTTTAGAAGAGATTATAGAAGAAAACTTCCCCAACATGAGAAAGGAAATAGTCACTCAGGTCCAAGAAACACAAAAAGTCCCACACAGGATAAATCCTAGGAGAAAAACACCAAGACACATATTAATCAAGCTAACACAGACTAGACACAAAGACAGAATACTTAGAGCAGCAAGGGAAAAACAAGTAACATACAAGGGAAATTCTATACATTTAACTGCTGACCTCTCAACAGAAACCTTGAAGGCCAGAAGAGAATGGCAAGACACATTTGAAGTGCTGAAAGAGAAAAATACTCTATCCAGCAAGGATCTCTTTCAAAATTGATGGAGAAATCAGAAATTTTACAGACAGGCAAAAATTAAGAGAAATCAGTATCACCAAACCAGCTTTACAATAAGTGTTAAATTAACTTATACAGACAACAAACACAAGAGAAGAAAAAGGAAAAAAAATCTACAAAACTAAACATTCATACCATTTAAGAAAATGACAATAGGATCATTTGTATCAATAATTACCTTAAATGTAAATGGATTAAATGCCCCAACCAAAAGACACAGACTGGCTGACTGGATACAAAAATAAGACCCATACATATGCAGCCTACAAGAAACCCACTTCATAACTAAAGAAACTTGTAGACTGAAAGTGAGAGGATGGAAAAAGATATTCCATGCAAATAGAAATCTAGGGAAAGCTGGAAAGCAATCCTCATATCAGACAAAATAGATCTTGAAATAAATGAGATTATAAGAGACAAGGCAGGACACTACATAATGATCAAGGGATCAATCCAAGAGGAAGACATAACAATCACAAATATCTATCCACTCAATGCAGGAGCACCCCAATACATAAGACAAACACTTTCAGACATAAAAGAAGAAATCAACAATAACATAATAATAGTAGGAGACTTTAATACTCCTCTTGCACCGATGGACAGATCATCAAAACAGAAAATTAATAAAGAAACACAACCTTTAAATGATACACTAGAAGAGATGGATTTCATTGGTATCTTTAGGACCTTCCATCCAAAAGCAGAAGAGTACACTTTCTTCTCAAGTGCTCATGGAACATTCTCCAGGATAGACCACATCTTGGGCCACAAATCAAACCTCAGTAAATTCAAGAAAATTGAACTTATATCAACCATCTTCTCTGACCACAATGCAATGAGACTAGAGATCAACTGCAGGGGAAAAAAAAATGCTAAAACCACAAACACATGTATATTAAACAGCACTAATCTAAAAAACAAACAGATTACTGAACAAATCAAAAGAGAAATAGGGGCTTCCCTTGTGGCTCAGTGGATAAGAACCCATCTGCCAATTCAGGAGACACAGGTTCGAGCCCTGATCCGGGAAGACCCCACATACCGCAGAGCAGCTAAACCCACACATCAACAAAGACCCAGCACAGCCAAAAATAAATAAATAAAAGTTTAAAAGAAAAAAAAAAGACAGAAATTTTAAAAAGTCCTAGAAGTAAACAACAACAAAAGCACAAAAGTGCAAAACCTATGGGATACCACAAAAGCAGTCCTAAAAGGGAAGTTTATGGCAATACAATCCTACCTCAAGAAAGAATAAAACTATCAAACAGATGACTTAACTCTACACTTAACTGGAGAAAGAAGAACAACAAAAGACACAGACTGGCTGACTGGATACAAAAATAAGACCCATACATATGCAGCCTACAAGAAACCCACTTCATAACTAAAGAAACTTGTAGACTGAAAGTGAGAGGATGGAAAAAGATATTCCATGCAAATAGAAATCTAGGGAAAGCTGGAAAGCAATCCTCATATCAGACAAAATAGATCTTGAAATAAATGAGATTATAAGAGACAAGGCAGGACACTACATAATGATCAAGGGATCAATCCAAGAGGAAGACATAACAATCACAAATATCTATCCACTCAATGCAGGAGCACCCCAATACATAAGACAAACACTTTCAGACATAAAAGAAGAAATCAACAATAACATAATAATAGTAGGAGACTTTAATACTCCTCTTGCACCGATGGACAGATCATCAAAACAGAAAATTAATAAAGAAACACAACCTTTAAATGATACACTAGAAGAGATGGATTTCATTGGTATCTTTAGGACCTTCCATCCAAAAGCAGAAGAGTACACTTTCTTCTCAAGTGCTCATGGAACATTCTCCAGGATAGACCACATCTTGGGCCACAAATCAAACCTCAGTAAATTCAAGAAAATTGAACTTATATCAACCATCTTCTCTGACCACAATGCAATGAGACTAGAGATCAACTGCAGGGGAAAAAAAAATGCTAAAACCACAAACACATGTATATTAAACAGCACTAATCTAAAAAACAAACAGATTACTGAACAAATCAAAAGAGAAATAGGGGCTTCCCTTGTGGCTCAGTGGATAAGAACCCATCTGCCAATTCAGGAGACACAGGTTCGAGCCCTGATCCGGGAAGACCCCACATACCGCAGAGCAGCTAAACCCACACATCAACAAAGACCCAGCACAGCCAAAAATAAATAAATAAAAGTTTAAAAGAAAAAAAAAAGACAGAAATTTTAAAAAGTCCTAGAAGTAAACAACAACAAAAGCACAAAAGTGCAAAACCTATGGGATACCACAAAAGCAGTCCTAAAAGGGAAGTTTATGGCAATACAATCCTACCTCAAGAAAGAATAAAACTATCAAACAGATGACTTAACTCTACACTTAACTGGAGAAAGAAGAACAACAAAACCCCAAAGTCAGAAAAAAAGAAATCATAAAGATCAGAGCAGAAATAAATGAAAAAGTAATGAAATAAACAATAGTAAAGATAAATAAAACAAAAAGTCAGTTCTTCGAAAAGATTTTAAAAATTGACAAACGGCTAGCCAGACTCATCGAGAAAAAAAAGAGAGAAGAACCAGATCAACAAAATCAAAAATGAAAAAGGAGAGATTACAACAGATAATGCAGAAATACAAAGGATTATAAAAGACGAATATGAACAACTATATGGCAACAAACTGGACAACCTGGAAGAAATGGACAGTTTCTTGGAAAAGATTAATCTCCCAAGACTGAACCAGGAAGAAATAGAAACCATGATCAACCCAATTACAAGCTCAGAAATCGAATTTGTGATTAAAAATCTACCCAAATACAAAAGACCAGAGCCAGATGACTTCAAAGGTGAATTCTACCAAACATTTAAAGAAGAGCTAATGCCTGTACTTCTAAAACTCTTTTGAAAAATTGCACCGGAAGGAACACTTCCAAACACATTCTACAAGGCCACCATCAACTTGATACCAAAACCAAGCAAGGACAACACAAAAAAAGAAAATTGTAGACCAATCTAACTGATGAATTTAGACACCAAAATCCTCAACAAAATCGTAGCAAAGAGAATTCAACAACACATCAAAAAACTCACACATCATGATCAAGTCAGTTTCATCCCAGGCATGCCAGGATTCTTCAATATCCACAAATCAATCAATGTGATACACCATATCAACAAATTGAAACACCAAAATCATGCGATAATCTCAGAAGATGCAGAAGAAGCCTTTGACAAAATCCAACACCCATATATGATTTTTTAAAAAAATGGACATAGAGGGAACCTCCCTCAACATAGTGAAAGCCATATATGAGAAGCCCACAGCAAACATTATTCTCAATGGTGAAAACAGAGAGCATTCTCCCTAAGGTCAGGAACAAGACAGGGGTGTCCACTTTCACCACTATTATCCAACATGGTCCTGGAAGTCCTGGCTACAGCAATAAGAGAAGAAAAATAAGTAAAAGAAATCTAGATTGGAAAATAAGTAAAACTCTATTTGCAGGCGACATGGTACTATGCATAGAAAACCCTAAAGACACTATTAGAAAACTACTAAAGCTAATCAAAGATTTCAGCAAAGTTACAGGATACAAAATCAATACACAGAAATCACTGGCATTCCTATACACAAACAATGAAAAGTCAGAAAATGAAATCGAAGATGCAATCCCATTCACCATTGCAACCACAAGAATCAAATATCTAGGAATAAACCTACCCAAAAAAAAAAAAGAACTGTACACTGAAAATTACAAGACACTAATCAAAGAAATCAAAGAAGACTTAAACAGATACAGAGATATTCCATGTTCCTGGGTCAGAAGAATCGGAAAAATGAAATCATCTACAGATTCATTGTGATCCCTATCAAATTACCTCCCAAGACTGAACCAGGAAGAAATAGAAACCATGATCAACCCAATTACAAGCTCAGAAATCGAATTTGTGATTAAAAATCTACCCAAATACAAAAGACCAGAGCCAGATGACTTCAAAGGTGAATTCTACCAAACATTTAAAGAAGAGCTAATGCCTGTACTTCTAAAACTCTTTTGAAAAATTGCACCGGAAGGAACACTTCCAAACACATTCTACAAGGCCACCATCAACTTGATACCAAAACCAAGCAAGGACAACACAAAAAAAGAAAATTGTAGACCAATCTAACTGATGAATTTAGACACCAAAATCCTCAACAAAATCGTAGCAAAGAGAATTCAACAACACATCAAAAAACTCACACATCATGATCAAGTCAGTTTCATCCCAGGCATGCCAGGATTCTTCAATATCCACAAATCAATCAATGTGATACACCATATCAACAAATTGAAACACCAAAATCATGCGATAATCTCAGAAGATGCAGAAGAAGCCTTTGACAAAATCCAACACCCATATATGATTTTTTAAAAAAATGGACATAGAGGGAACCTCCCTCAACATAGTGAAAGCCATATATGAGAAGCCCACAGCAAACATTATTCTCAATGGTGAAAACAGAGAGCATTCTCCCTAAGGTCAGGAACAAGACAGGGGTGTCCACTTTCACCACTATTATCCAACATGGTCCTGGAAGTCCTGGCTACAGCAATAAGAGAAGAAAAATAAGTAAAAGAAATCTAGATTGGAAAATAAGTAAAACTCTATTTGCAGACGACATGGTACTATGCATAGAAAACCCTAAAGACACTATTAGAAAACTACTAAAGCTAATCAAAGATTTCAGCAAAGTTACAGGATACAAAATCAATACACAGAAATCACTGGCATTCCTATACACAAACAATGAAAAGTCAGAAAATGAAATCGAAGATGCAATCCCATTCACCATTGCAACCACAAGAATCAAATATCTAGGAATAAACCTACCCAAAAAAAAAAAAGAACTGTACACTGAAAATTACAAGACACTAATCAAAGAAATCAAAGAAGACTTAAACAGATACAGAGATATTCCATGTTCCTGGGTCAGAAGAATCAATATTGTGAAAATGACCATGCTACCAAATATCATCTACAGATTCATTGTGATCCCTATCAAATTACCAATGAGATTCTTCACAGAACTAAACCAAAGAATAACACAGTTCATATGGAAACACAAAGGACCTGAATAGCCAAAGCAATCCTGAGGAAGAAGAGTGGAGCTGGAGGGATCAGCCTCCCTAACTTCAGACTATGGTACAAAGCAACAGTCATCAAGACAGTATGGTACTGGCACAAAAACAGAAATATAGACCAATGGAACAAAATAGAGAACCCAGAGATAAACGCACATACCTATGGGTATCTTGTGTTTGACAAAGGAGGTGAAAATATAAAATGGGACAAAGCCTCTTCAACAAGTGGTGCTGGGAAAATTGGATAGCTACATGCAAAAAAAATGAAGTTGGAACACTCCCTGACACCATACACAAAACTCAAAATGGATTAAAGACCTAAATGTAAGACCAGAAACCTTAAAACTCTTAGAGGAGAATATAGGCAAAACCCTCAAGGACATAAATCAAAGCAAGATCTTCTATGACCTGCCTACTAGAACAGCAAGACTAAAAACAAAAATTATCATGTGAGACCTCATGAAACTTAGAAGCTTCTGTACAGCAAATGAAACTGTACAGAAGAACTTTTTTTTTTCTTTTTTTGTGAGATATCACCTCACACCAGTTAGAATGGCCATCATCAAAAAATCTACAGACAACCCACATAATGGGAGAAAATAATAGCAAATGAAACAACAAAGAATTAATCTCCAAAATCTACAAGTAACTCAGGCAACTCAGCACTGGAAAAGTGAATAACCCAATCAAAAAATGAGAAAGGGACCTTAAGCAACATCTCTCCAAAGAGGACATACTGATGACCAAAAAACACATGAAATGATGCTCAACCTTGATTATTATTAGAGAAATGCACATCAAAACTACAATGAGATATCACCTCACACTAGTTAGAATGTCCATCATCGAAAAATCTACACAGGGCTTCCCTGGTAGTTCAATGGGTAAGGACACTGCCTTACAATGCAAGGAGAGCCAGTTTGATCCCTGGCCTGGAAAGATCCCACGTGCCGCAGAACGGCTGGGCCAATGTGTCCAACTACCAAGCCAGAGCTCTGGAGCGCATGCATCCAGAGCCGGTGCTCTGCAGTGACAGAGGCCACTGCGATGGGAGGCCCACACAGGTCAAAGAACAAAGATGGATGAAAGTTGATAAATGAAAGACCAATAGAAGTGGCCAGAAAAAAAAAAAAATCTACAGACAATAAATGCTGGAGAGGATGCAGAGAAAAGGGAACACTCCTGCATTGCTGGTGGGAATGTAAATTGATACAGCCGCTATGGAAGACAGTATGGAGATTCCTTAAAAAAATAAAAAATAGAAACAAACAACCCAGCAATTCCACTCTTAGGCTTATACCCTGATGAAATCAAAATTGAAAGAGGCACCTGTACCCCAATGTTCATTGCAGCTCTCTATACAATAGCTAGAACATGGAAGCAACTGAGATGTCCATTGACAAATGAATAGAAAAAAAGTTCTGGTACATATACACAATGGAGTACTTCTCAGCTGTAAAAAGAAATGCAGAAGAATCAGTCCTAATGAGGTGGATGGATGTAGAACCTATTATAAAAAGTGAAGTAAGTCAAAAAGAGCAAGAAAAGTACAGTACGCTAACACATATATATGGAATCTAGTAAGATGGTAATGATAACACATGCAGTGAAGCAATGGGAAAACAAGCATAGAGAACAGATGTATAGTTATTGTGGGGAATGAATGGGAGTGGGAGGCGTAGAGGGAGTAACATGGAAACCTATACTATCATATGTGAAAAAGATAGCTGTTATCACTGCTCTGTGGGAATAGGGAATCCCGCAGGGGTGCTGTGTGACCGTCTGGAGGGGTGGGATGGAGGGGACTGGAAGGGAGGTGGAGGAGGATTGGGCCAGGGATATAAATATGACTAATCTGGAGTTATACATATCTGGAAACAATAAAACACTGTAAAAGTAAAAAGTAAAATTTTTTTTAAAAAGAATTAAAAGAAACTATAAGATTTATGGCCACCAAATGGAGATTATCAATAAAAAGACAGAAAATATTTTTAAAGGAGTAAAATAGAAATTCTGAAGCCAAAATGAAAAATTTACTAATGGGGCATTTAGGCTGGCAGCAGAAAGAATCAGCAAACTTGGACATAGGTCAATTATGTTGATCCTGTACAAGGAAGAGAAAGGAAAATGAATATCAAAGATCTGTGGGACTCTATAAAATTTGCCAACACATATATAATAGGGGCCTCAGTAGGCAATAAGAGAGATAAGGAGGCATAAAGAATATATGAAGAATTAATAGCCAAAATCTTCCCAAATATAAAAGAAACATTAATCTTCACATCCAAGAAGCTCAACAAACTCCAAGTAGAATAAACTCAGAGATCTACCTTTAAGTACATCATAGCCACATTACCAAAAGGGGAAAATGAGGAAAGAATCTTTTTTTTAAAACACCATGGTGGCTACTCCATCCCTGTACCTGGACACCCTCCATGGTTGAGAGCTGGACCTCCTTCTCAACATTCATGAAAGAATTTTGCAGTGAAAGGACAATGACTCTTCTCAGAAATGGAATCCTGGGGCTTCCCTGGTGGTCCAGTGGGTAAGGACACCGTCTTGCAGTGCAAGGGGCGCCAGTTCTATCCTTGGCCTGGAAAGATCCCACATGCTGCGGAGCAGCTGGACTGCTGTGTCCAACTACCGAACCTGAGCTCTGGAACGCATGTGCCCAGAAGCGGTGCTCTGCAGTGAGAGAGGCCACTACGATGGAGGGCCCACACAGAGCAAAGAACAAAGAAATAAATGAAAGACCAGTGGAAGTGACCAAAAAACAAAGAAATGGAATCCTCACATTTAATAGCTGATTTCTTATCAAAAACTATGAAAACCAAAAGGCATCTGATATGACATACTCAAAGTGATGGGAAAAAAAAAGAAAAAAATATCAACAAAAAAATCTATAACCAGAAAAACTGTCCTTGAAAAGTGAAAGAGAAATTAAGAATGCCCAGGTAAACAATAATGAAGAGAATTCATCAGTAGCATCTTGCTCTACAAGAAATACCAAAGGCATTCCTTCAGTCTGAAATTGAAGGACACTAGGGAGAGTAATTTAAATCCACACACAGAATTTCAGTGAGGCAACATGTAAATATGAAAAAAAGTATAAATGTAGTTTTTTTATTTTTGACTCACTGTGTGACATATGGGATCTTAGTTCCTCAATCAGGGATGGAGCTCACACCCTTTGCAGGGAGCCTAGGTTCAGTCCTTGGTCAAAGAACTAGATCTCACATGCTGCACCATGCAGGCAAAGGAAAAAAAACATATAATCTGAAATTATACCTACATGTAAACAGCAAACTTGGACATAGGTCAATTATGTTGATCCTGTACAAGGAAGAGAAAGGAAAATGAATATCAAAGATCTGTGGGACTCTATAAAATTTGCCAACACATATATAATAGGGGCCTCAGTAGGCAATAAGAGAGATAAGGAGGCATAAAGAATATATGAAGAATTAATAGCCAAAATCTTCCCAAATATAAAAGAAACATTAATCTTCACATCCAAGAAGCTCAACAAACTCCAAGTAGAATAAACTCAGAGATCTACCTTTAAGTACATCATAGCCACATTACCAAAAGGGGAAAATGAGGAAAGAATCTTTTTTTTAAAACACCATGGTGGCTACTCCATCCCTGTACCTGGACACCCTCCATGGTTGAGAGCTGGACCTCCTTCTCAACATTCATGAAAGAATTTTGCAGTGAAAGGACAATGACTCTTCTCAGAAATGGAATCCTGGGGCTTCCCTGGTGGTCCAGTGGGTAAGGACACCGTCTTGCAGTGCAAGGGGCGCCAGTTCTATCCTTGGCCTGGAAAGATCCCACATGCTGCGGAGCAGCTGGACTGCTGTGTCCAACTACCGAACCTGAGCTCTGGAACGCATGTGCCCAGAAGCGGTGCTCTGCAGTGAGAGAGGCCACTACGATGGAGGGCCCACACAGAGCAAAGAACAAAGAAATAAATGAAAGACCAGTGGAAGTGACCAAAAAACAAAGAAATGGAATCCTCACATTTAATAGCTGATTTCTTATCAAAAACTATGAAAACCAAAAGGCATCTGATATGACATACTCAAAGTGATGGGAAAAAAAAAGAAAAAAATATCAACAAAAAAATCTATAACCAGAAAAACTGTCCTTGAAAAGTGAAAGAGAAATTAAGAATGCCCAGGTAAACAATAATGAAGAGAATTCATCAGTAGCATCTTGCTCTACAAGAAATACCAAAGGCATTCCTTCAGTCTGAAATTGAAGGACACTAGGGAGAGTAATTTAAATCCACACACAGAATTTCAGTGAGGCAACATGTAAATATGAAAAAAAGTATAAATGTACTTTTTTTATTTTTGACTGCACTGTGTGACATATGGGATCTTAGTTCCTCAATCAGGGATGGAGCTCACACCCTTTGCAGGGAGCCTAGGTTCAGTCCTTGGTCAAAGAACTAGATCTCACATGCTGCACCATGCAGGCAAAGGAAAAAAAACATATAATCTGAAATTATACCTACCTGTAAACAACAAAATTCTATAAAAGTAAAATAAAAATAAAATAGGATATAAGACATATAGAAATTAAGCAGCAAATCAGTACATATAAATCCTATCTTCTGAGCAATTATATTAAATGTAATGCATTCACGATCTAAGATACAGACCCAGACACTTTACAGTAAAATGCTGAAAGTCAAAGAGGAAGCCTTGAAAGTAGCAAGAGAGAAAAGATTCATCCATACAAGAGAATTCCAATAAAATTAAAATTCTGACTTCCTATCAGAAATAGTAGGCCAGAAGGCAATGAGATGACCTGACCTATTCAAAAGACTAAAAGTAAAGAACCATCAGCCTAGAATTTTATGTCCAACAAAACTCTCTTTCAAAAATGAAGGAAAGGGCTTCCCTGATGGCTCAGTGGTAAAGAAAGCCCCTGCCCAGGTAGGAGACATGAGTTCCATCCTTGATCCAAGGAGATCCCACATGCTGCAGAGCAACTAAGCCTTTGCACCACAACTATTGAGCCTGTGCTCTAGATCTTGGGAGCCACAAGGACTGAGTCCACGTGCTGCAAGTACTGAAGCCCATGCACCCTAGAGTTTGTGCTCCACTACAGGAGAAGCCACCACAGTGAGAAGCCCACACACCACAACTGCTTGCTGCAACTAGAAAACAAGCCCTTATAGCAGTGAAGACCCAGTGCAACCAGAAATAAAGAAATAAATAGAAGTGCTTGTGTCTGCCAGGCCCTGTTCTAGGCCTCAGGGAAATGAGGGGAAGTCGGGCACGCAGGGCCCCAGCTCTAAGGGAGCTTGCCTTGCTGGTGGGACTGACAGACGATAAATAAAACACACATACATGGATTTCAGGCGTAAAGACTGTGGTAAGTGCTTGGAAGAAAACAGCAGACAGCTGTGATGGACACAAGTGCAAGTGAAGGATAAGGAGACTCCAGTTTCACAGTCATGAAGGCAGAGGTGAATGTCCTGGGGCTGAAGAGAGCTGGGCCCTTGGGGAACCAAGAGAGGCAAGTGAGACCCAGTGCGTACTGAGTGTGACAGAGCGAGCAGGAGGGCCACACGGGAGTGCTGAGAGTCTCGGTGCTGTTCCATGTTAACAAGAAGCCCTGGAAGGGTGGGCATGTTTAAAAGCACCACTACCCGGTTGGTTGGTAGAGCTGAGGCGCCCAGACGAAGGAGGCTGTGGTGACAGTGCCCTTGCTGAGGAGATGGGGACTGGCGATGTGGCGCCAGAGGGCTCCTGAGAGGCGGTGGGGTGTTCTAGAGTCTTTCGGTGGGGCTGGCTGTGTCCTGTCCCACCAGGGGTGGGACCAGTCTCTGGAATGCTGCCATTCCCTCTCCAGCCCCTTCTCTGGGGATAGTGGAAAGTGCTGTGGGTTTGGGCCCCACACCTCTGCTTCCAACCTGAACTGCTCCCCACTGGCTAAGGGACCTCAGGCATACCACATACACCCTCTCAGGGACCTCAGGGGGCACTCATGGATGTAAGAGCTCTTTCTGCCAAAAGAGTTTGCACTTTGCTAGACTTGAAGTCAGGCCGCCTAGATCATGTCTGGGTTCAGCAGGCCATGACCTGTGCATGATTACCTTTCTGAGCCTCTGTTTTCTCATCTGTAAGATGTGCTAGGGAGGTGCCTGCAGGAGTTAAATGAGAAGACTGAGGAAAGGAGATGGTGGACTTCCCAGTGCATGATGAGCCCTGAGTGACTGGTGGATACTTTTTGTCTAATTTTTGAGAGAATTAATTTATAACTTTTGTTTTATATTAGAGCATAGTTGATTAACAATGTTGTGATAGGATCAAGAGAGCAGCATAGGGACTCAGCCCTACATACGCTTTACGGTCGTGGCCAGGCCCTGTTCTAGGCCTCAGGGAAATGAGGGGAAGTCGGGCACGCAGGGCCCCAGCTCTAAGGGAGCTTGCCTTGCTGGTGGGACTGACAGACGATAAATAAAACACACATACATGGATTTCAGGCGTAAAGACTGTGGTAAGTGCTTGGAAGAAAACAGCAGACAGCTGTGATGGACACAAGTGCAAGTGAAGGATAAGGAGACTCCAGTTTCACAGTCATGAAGGCAGAGGTGAATGTCCTGGGGCTGAAGAGAGCTGGGCCCTTGGGGAACCAAGAGAGGCAAGTGAGACCCAGTGCGTACTGAGTGTGACAGAGCGAGCAGGAGGGCCACACGGGAGTGCTGAGAGTCTCGGTGCTGTTCCATGTTAACAAGAAGCCCTGGAAGGGTGGGCATGTTTAAAAGCACCACTACCCGGTTGGTTGGTAGAGCTGAGGCGCCCAGACGAAGGAGGCTGTGGTGACAGTGCCCTTGCTGAGGAGATGGGGACTGGCGATGTGGCGCCAGAGGGCTCCTGAGAGGCGGTGGGGTGTTCTAGAGTCTTTCGGTGGGGCTGGCTGTGTCCTGTCCCACCAGGGGTGGGACCAGTCTCTGGAATGCTGCCATTCCCTCTCCAGCCCCTTCTCTGGGGATAGTGGAAAGTGCTGTGGGTTTGGGCCCCACACCTCTGCTTCCAACCTGAACTGCTCCCCACTGGCTAAGGGACCTCAGGCATACCACATACACCCTCTCAGGGACCTCAGGGGGCACTCATGGATGTAAGAGCTCTTTCTGCCAAAAGAGTTTGCACTTTGCTAGACTTGAAGTCAGGCCGCCTAGATCATGTCTGGGTTCAGCAGGCCATGACCTGTGCATGATTACCTTTCTGAGCCTCTGTTTTCTCATCTGTAAGATGTGCTAGGGAGGTGCCTGCAGGAGTTAAATGAGAAGACTGAGGAAAGGAGATGGTGGACTTCCCAGTGCATGATGAGCCCTGAGTGACTGGTGGATACTTTTTGTCTAATTTTTGAGAGAATTAATTTATAACTTTTGTTTTATATTAGAGCATAGTTGATTAACAATGTTGTGATAGGATCAAGAGAGCAGCATAGGGACTCAGCCATACATACGCATTTACCTATTCTCCCCCAAATTCCCCTCCCATCCAGCCTGCCCCATAACACTCAGCAGAGTTCCCTGTGCTACACAACAGGACCCTGTTAGTCATCCATCCTAAATACAGTTGTGCATGTTAACCCCAAACCCCCTAGCCAACCCTTTCCCCATTCT
Organism: Tragulus kanchil; assembly: GCA_022376925.1. NCBI lineage: Eukaryota > Metazoa > Chordata > Mammalia > Artiodactyla > Tragulidae > Tragulus > Tragulus kanchil. The sequence goes on along the minus strand of JAIOJX010000029.1, from coordinate 72,905,741 downwards.
TCCTGCTTTAGCAAGTTGTGTTCTCTAAGTCTGTGAGTATTTCTGTTTCGAAGATAAGTTCATTTGTATCATTTCTTTTTAGATTTCACATGTAAAGGGTGGCACACAATATTTCTCCTTTGCTGTCTGACTTACTTCACTCGGAATGACAATCTTGAGGTCCATTCATGTTGCTGTAATGGTATTACTTCATTTTTTTTTTCATGGCTGAGTAATATTTCATTGCATGTATGTACCTCATCTTCTTTATCCTTTTTGCTGTTGACAGACATTTAGGCTGTTTCCATGTCTTAAACAGTACTGCAGTGAACATCAGGGTGCATGTACCCTTTTGGATCGTGTTTTTTTCTCTGGATATATGCCCAGGAGTGGGGTTGTTGGATCATATGTGGTAGCTCTAGCTTTCAGGGTTTTTTTTTTTTTTTAAGATTTATTTAGACCAGAAACCATCAAACTCTTAGAGGAGAATATAGGCAAAACCCTCAAGGACATCAATCAAAGCAAGATCTTCTCTGACCCACCAACTAAAATAGCAGAACTGAAAAGAAAAATGAACATATGGGACCTCATGAAACTTAAAAGCTTTTGTACAGCAAAAGAAATTACAAAAAAGTTCAACAGACACCCCACAGAGTGGGAGAAAATCATAGCAAATGAAACAACAGACAAAGAATTAATCTCCAAAATCTACAAGCAACTCAGACAACTCAGCACAGGGAAAATGAGCAGCCCAATCAAAAAATGGGAAAAAAATCTAAAGAGACGCCTCTCCAAAGAGGACATACAAATGGTCCAAAAGCACATGAAACGATGCTCAACCTCGCTTATTATTAGAGAAATGCAAATTAAAACCACAATGAGATACCACCTCACACCTGTCAGAATGGCCATCATCAACAAATCGACAGACAACAAATGCTGGAGAGGGTGTGGAGAAAAGGGAACCCTCTTGCATTGCTGGTGGGAATGTAAATTAATACAGCCTCTATGGAAGACAATATGGAGATTCCTTAAAAAACTAAAAATAGAAGCACCCTATGACCCAGCAATCCCACTATTAGGCCTATATCCTGATGAAATCAAAACTGAAAGAGGCACCTGTACCCCAATGTTCATTGCAGCTCTCTATACAATAGCCAGAACATGGAAGCAACCTAGATGTCCATCGACAAATGAATGGATCCAGAAACTCTGGTACATATATACAATGGAATACTACTCAGCTGTTAAAAGAAATGCAGAAGACTCAGTCCTAATGAGGTGGCTGGCTTTAGAACCTATCATAAAAGTGAAGTAAGTCAAAAGAGAAAGACAAGTATAGTATACTAACTCATATATATGGGATCTAGTAAGATGGTCATGATAACACACACAGTGAACTCAAGTGGTATTACTTCATTTTTTTTTTCATGGCTGAGTAATATTTCATTGCATGTATGTACCTCATCTTCTTTATCCTTTTTGCTGTTGACAGACATTTAGGCTGTTTCCATGTCTTAAACAGTACTGCAGTGAACATCAGGGTGCATGTACCCTTTTGGATCGTGTTTTTTTCTCTGGATATATGCCCAGGAGTGGGGTTGTTGGATCATATGTGGTAGCTCTAGCTTTCAGGGTTTTTTTTTTTTTTTAAGATTTATTTAGACCAGAAACCATCAAACTCTTAGAGGAGAATATAGGCAAAACCCTCAAGGACATCAATCAAAGCAAGATCTTCTCTGACCCACCAACTAAAATAGCAGAACTGAAAAGAAAAATGAACATATGGGACCTCATGAAACTTAAAAGCTTTTGTACAGCAAAAGAAATTACAAAAAAGTTCAACAGACACCCCACAGAGTGGGAGAAAATCATAGCAAATGAAACAACAGACAAAGAATTAATCTCCAAAATCTACAAGCAACTCAGACAACTCAGCACAGGGAAAATGAGCAGCCCAATCAAAAAATGGGAAAAAGATCTAAAGAGACGCCTCTCCAAAGAGGACATACAAATGGTCCAAAAGCACATGAAACGATGCTCAACCTCGCTTATTATTAGAGAAATGCAAATTAAAACCACAATGAGATACCACCTCACACCTGTCAGAATGGCCATCATCAACAAATCGACAGACAACAAATGCTGGAGAGGGTGTGGAGAAAAGGGAACCCTCTTGCATTGCTGGTGGGAATGTAAATTAATACAGCCTCTATGGAAGACAATATGGAGATTCCTTAAAAAACAAAAAATAGAAGCACCCTATGACCCAGCAATCCCACTATTAGGCCTATATCCTGATGAAATCAAAACTGAAAGAGGCACCTGTACCCCAATGTTCATTGCAGCTCTCTATACAATAGCCAGAACATGGAAGCAACCTAGATGTCCATCGACAAATGAATGGATCCAGAAACTCTGGTACATATATACAATGGAATACTACTCAGCTGTTAAAAGAAATGCAGAAGACTCAGTCCTAATGAGGTGGCTGGCTTTAGAACCTATCATTAAAAGTGAAGTAAGTCAGACAAAGAGAAAGACAAGTATAGTATACTAACTCATATATATGGGATCTAGTAAGATGGTCATGATAACACACACAGTGAACTCATGAAAAAACAGAGAATAGACATAAAGACATTGTGGAGACCGAACAATGGGAGGGAGTAACATGGGAACCTATACTGTCATGTGTAGAAAAGATAGCTATTGTCATTGTGCTAGGGGAATAGGAGTACCTACAACCACTTGGAGCAATGGTCTGGAGGGATGGGGGGAACCTGGGTGGGGGGAGGGCCAAGGGATATGCATCTGATTGATCTGGGAACATACATGTACAAAAATAAATAAATAAATAAATAAATAAATAAATAAATAAATAATAAATAAATAAATAAATAAAAGATTTATTTATTTATTATTTTGGTAGGGGAGGGGTGGGAAGGGAGGGGAGCAGGCGGGCCACTGCTATTGGTCTTTCACTTCTCTATTTTCATCCGTCTTTGTTCTTTGGCTCCTGTGGGCCTCCCATCGCGGTGGCTTCTGTTGTCGCAGAGCACCGGCTCTGGGCACATGAGCTCCAGAGCTCCGGCTCGGTAGTTGGACACATCAGTCCAGCCACTCTGTGGCACATGGGATCGTCCCAGGCCAGGGATCGAACCAGCGCCCCTTGCACTGCAAGGCGGTGTCCTTACCCACTGGACCACCAGGGAAGCCCCTAGCTTTCAGTTTTTTAAGGAGTCTCCATCCTGTTATCCATAGTGGTTGTACCAATTTACATTTCCACCAGCAGTGTAGGACGGTTCCTGTCTCTCCACACCCTCTCCAGCATTTGTTGTTTGTGGATTTTTTGATGATAGCCATTCTGGTTGATATGAGGTTTTTATTTTATATCCTTTAGGTGATTTGAGTTTTGATTTTATATTCTTTAATCATTAGCAACATTGAACATCTTTTCATGTGCCTTCTGGCCATCTGTATGTCTTTGGAGAAATGTCTATTTAGGTATTCTGCCCATTTTTTGATTGGTTGTTTATTTTGATGATGTTAAGCCTCAAGAGCTGTTTGTAAATTTTGGAGACTAATCCCTTGTTGATCTCATCATTTGCAAATATTTTCTCCCAGTCTGTGGGTTGTTTTTTCATTTTGTTTATTATTTCCCTTACTATGCAAAAGGTTTTGCATTTAAGTAGATACCATTTGTTTATTTTGGTTTTATTTCCATTTTTCTGGGAAATGAATTGAAAAAGATCTTGCTGCAATTTATGCTAGAGAGTGTTCTGCCTATGTTTTTTTCCCAAAGTTTAAACTTTCAATTTTGTATTAGGGTATAGTCGATTAGGGCTTCCCTGGTATCTCAGCTGGTAAAGAGTGTGCCTGCAATGAAAGAGACCCTGGTTTGATTTCAGGGTCAGGAAAGTCCCCTGGAGAAGGGATAGGCTAACCACCCTAGTATTCTTGGTCTTCCCTAGTAGCTCAGACTATAAAGAACCCGCCTGCAATGCGGGAGACCTCCTGGAGGAGAGCATGCCAACCCACCCCGATATCCTTGCCTGGAGAAGCCCCGTGGAGGAGCCTGGCAGACTGCAGTCCACAGGGTCGCATAGAGTCGGACATGATTCAGCGACTAAGCACAGCACATAGTTGATTAGCAATTGTGGTAATTTCAGGTGAACAGCAAAGGGACTCAGTCATACATACCCACGTATCCATTCTCCCCTAAACTCCCCTCCCATCCAGGCTGGCACATAACATTGAGCAGAGTTCCATGTACTATGAAGTAAATTCTTGTTAGTTATCCATTTTGAATGCAGCGGTGTGTACAGGACTTTCTCAAAGTCCCTAACTATCCCTTCCCTACAGGCAACCATAAATTTGTTTTCTAAGTCTGTAAGTCTCTTTCTGTTTTGTAAGTAAATTCATTTGTGTCATTTCTTTTTAGATTCCATAATAAAGTGATGTCATATGGTATTTTCCTTCCCTGTCTGACTTACTTCACTCAGAATGACTATCTCTAGGTCCATCAGTGTTGCTACAAATGACATTATTTCATTCTTTTTCATGGCTGAGTAATACTCCATTGTATATATGTACCACATCTTTATCCATTCCTCTGTCAATGGACATTTAGGTTGCTTCCATGTCTTGACCATTGTAAACAGGGCTGCAGTGAACGTCAGGGTGCATGTATCCTTTTGGATCATGTTTTTCCTCTGAATGCAGGGTCATAACAGTACCTCTACTTTCAGTTTTTCAGGAGCCTCCGTGCTGTTCTCCATGGTGGCTGTGCCAATGTACATTCCCACCAACAGTGCAGGAGGATTCCTGTCCCTCTAAACCCTCTCCAGCATTTGTTGTCCGTGGCTTTTTTGATGATAACCATTCTGACAAGTGTGAGGTGATATCTCATGGTAGTTTTGACTTGCATTTCTCTAGTAACTAGTGATGTTGAACACTTTTTCATGTGCCTGTTGGCCATCTGCATGTCTTCTTTGGAGAAATATCTATTTAGCTCTTCTGCCTATTTTTGATTAGGTTGTTTGTTTTGATGATGTTAAGCCTCATGAGCTGTTTGTAAATTTTGGAGACTAGTCCCTTGTTGGTCACATCATTTGCAAATATTTTTTCCCAGTCTGTGGCTTGTCTTTTCATTTTATTTGCTACTTCCTTTATTGTGCAAAAGCTTTTGGGTTTAAGTAGGTCCCATTTGTTTATTTCTGGTTTTATTTCCATTTTTCTGGAAAATGAATTGAAAAAGATTTTGCTGCAATTTATGTCAGAGAGTGTTCTGCCTATGTTTTCCTCTGTATCCAGCTTCACAGGGAAGATTTTAATACTCTTGCAGCTCCTGCTTCGTCTCCTCAGCTGCACCTCACACCAGGCCACAGGCTCCTATCTCAGGACCCCAGGCCCTGAGAATCACAGTCTGCACTTTATTGAAGGGAGCTTGAAAGAGTGAGGAAAGGCAGAAAAAGTTGGAGGACCAGATGAAAACACAAGAGCTTACTCCAGCCATTTTTAAATTAAAGTTTATTGCCTTGTCTGGCTTGGGAGTTACACACATGTATCCAATAGTATCTAAGAGTCCGTGGTGAAAAGTCAGCCTCCCCCCACCTCTCTTGTTCTCCCAACCATTCCCCTACTCAGAAGCAACTTGATCACCACATTCTTCTGTACACACTGAGATGTTCCATGTCGATACAATCAAAAGTCTACCATTTTAGTACAAATGGCTACCTATTAATATAATGTTACATGTGTATCTTAAAAAATATAACAATATACCATGTCAGAACATACAGAACTACTTTGGTCTCTTTCACCGCTGCATCATATCCCATTTTGATAAACATCCCATCCCCTCTTTAAACAATTCCACTTGTTCTATTTCTATTGTCTTTACCATCTCAACCAGTTCTACAGTGAATATCCTTATACACCTATCATCTTATATATATGTTAATATATCTGTGGACTTCATTTCTAGGAAGATCATTGAGGCAAATGGTACAAAACCTTTAAATTTGTTTGTTTGTTTGTTTTCTTTATTTTAAACGTTTTACAGAGTTTTGTAGTTCACAGACATGTATGTTCCCAGATCAGTCATATGCATATCCATGGTCCCCACTCCCCCAGTTCCCCCCTCCCACCCCTCCAGACCTTCACCCCAAGCCATTGTAAGCACTCCTATTCCCTTGGCTCTATGACACTAGCTATCTTTTCCACACATAACAGTATAGGAAAAACCTTTAAATTTTTTTTCAAAAACTTTAAATGTGAATTAGTATTGTCAAATCTCTCTGCAGAGAATGTACTGATATATCCTCTCAACCAATGTATGAGGTGACTGTCTTCATTTCCCTTGATGTGAAAAGTTATCAGGTTTTTTTCACTTTTTCTAATCAGATATGATTTTAATCTTAACTTTCATCTCTTTCATTGTGAATGAAGATTTCCTGTTTTGCATACTTAAGGGCTGTATTTCCTTTGCTGTGTGCTCTCTATTCATATCTTTTGACCATTTTTCTATAAGATTATTGATGCTTTTAAGAGTTGATTCATAGGCACACTTTTATATCCCAACTACCTAGGCTTTAGGACATGAGTTAGAAATATGTTTCCACTCTAGCTTTTGGCTTTCTGCCTTGCAGACATATTTGCTTTTATATGACTGGATCTGACTTAGTGTTACAGCTACTAAATGATGAACTGTACTTGGGGAAGCTTGCCCTTCTCCATGGTTACAAAGAAATTTCCCCACATTTTCCTCTAGGATTTTTATGATTTTTTTTTTTGAAGCATGTAAATCTTTAATCCTTTTGGAATTTATCCTGATTCTTGTGGAGGTATGAGTGCACCCTGACTAGTCCCAATAACCACCAGCCCATCCACCACCCTCTATTACTAACCACCAGCCTGTCCACCACCCTCTATTACTGATAGCTCTCACGCCCACAGTGCGAGGAGCTCAGGTGGAGGGGCAAAGGCAGCCCACAGTGAGGACTAGGCTTTGGATTTGGGCCTCTGTCTTCAGAACAATGGGAATGTGAAGAGTGGAGAGACGGGCCATGTTTGGCTTTGCATCTTGCCTCTCGAGATGCATCTCGAATAGGGCCTGAGAGATTATGTCCACCTATTTGAGGCCATCTCTGATCCCAGGCATATCCCTTTCCCTGCTAGTCTCCAGCCTTCTCTCCAACACACCTTCTAAGTGAACTCCTGGGAATTTTGATATCCTCATAGAAGCCCCATGCACCCTCAGCCACTTACTCCGCACTTGTGACTCATGGCCTCAGTTCCTATTTCACTGGCGCAGTTGGGGCAGTTGGAAGAGAACTCCCACAAATCTCACCTGCATGGCCACCCACCTGCATGCACTCCCTCCCTTCCCATTCCCACAGATGGACTGTCCGGGCTCCCACCCACAGCTGTGCCGGTGCCGGGCCCTCTCGCCTCCTCAAGGACATTGCTCCAGGAACCCCCTTCTCCAACACGCCAGGTCTTCCCCTTCCTGCTTATGACTCCCATTGTGCAAACATGCCACTGTGCTTCTCATCCTGAAGAAAAACCCTGCCCTACTGCCTCTCTTTTTTCCCTGATGCTATCACCTCTTGGGTGAGGGATCATTTATTATGCTCAGTGTATCTCAGCTCTCTCCTCACTAGCAGGGATGCTCCTTAGGAGAGAGAGGCTTGTCACTTTCTCTGTTCTACCCCACTTTTCCAGAAGAGTGTCTAGAACAGTAGGCTCTCAGTGAATGACTGTAGGGTGAGTGAAAAGGGAAGATGGGTGAAGAAGCTGTTGCTTCAGGAGATGATGGTAACGTGGATGAGGCTGTGATATTGGGAAGAGACCCAAATGGACAGACTCCAGAGAAACAAACAGGGAATGTGCCAAATGTGTCCAGGGGGACTCCTCATTTTCCTGTTCACCAACTCGGCAGGAGGGGATGTTATCTACTGAGTTCAGGAGCTAGAGAGGAGTCCGTTTGTGGACAGAAGATCATGAGCGTGACTGTGCATCCTTGTTTGAGGAATTATGGGATTGTTCAAGGGAAAATCAAGCAGGCAGCTTGCAAAGGGAGCCTGGACTTAGAGGCATATTTGGGCCTCTGTCTTAGAACAATGGGAATGTGAAGAGTGGAGACGGGCCATGTTTGGCTTTGCATCTTGCCTCTCGAGATGCATCTCGAATAGGGCCTGAGAGATTATGTCCACCTATTTGAGGCCATCTCTGATCCCAGGCATATCCCTTTCCCTGCTAGTCTCCAGCCTTCTCTCCAACACACCTTCTAAGTGAACTCCTGGGAATTTTGATATCCTCATAGAAGCCCCATGCACCCTCAGCCACTTACTCCGCACTTGTGACTCATGGCCTCAGTTCCTATTTCACTGGCGCAGTTGGGGCAGTTGGAAGAGAACTCCCACAAATCTCACCTGCATGGCCACCCACCTGCATGCACTCCCTCCCTTCCCATTCCCACAGATGGACTGTCCGGGCTCCCACCCACAGCTGTGCCGGTGCCGGGCCCTCTCGCCTCCTCAAGGACATTGCTCCAGGAACCCCCTTCTCCAACACGCCAGGTCTTCCCCTTCCTGCTTATGACTCCCATTGTGCAAACATGCCACTGTGCTTCTCATCCTGAAGAAAAACCCTGCCCTACTGCCTCTCTTTTTCCATGATGCTATCACCTCTTGGGTGAGGGATCATTTATTATGCTCAGTGTATCTCAGCTCTCTCCTCACTAGCAGGGATGCTCCTTAGGAGAGAGAGGCTTGTCACTTTCTCTGTTCTACCCCACTTTTCCAGAAGAGTGTCTAGAACAGTAGGCTCTCAGTGAATGACTGTAGGGTGAGTGAAAAGGGAAGATGGGTGAAGAAGCTGTTGCTTCAGGAGATGATGGTAACGTGGATGAGGCTGTGATATTGGGAAGAGACCCAAATGGACAGACTCCAGAGAAACAAACAGGGAATGTGCCAAATGTGTCCAGGGGGACTCCTCATTTTCCTGTTCACCAACTCGGCAGGAGGGGATGTTATCTACTGAGTTCAGGAGCTAGAGAGGAGTCCGTTTGTGGACAGAAGATCATGAGCGTGACTGTGCATCCTTGTTTGAGGAATTATGGGATTGTTCAAGGGAAAATCAAGCAGGCAGCTTGCAAAGGGAGCCTGGACTTAGAGGCATATTTGGGACTGGGGTGCACTTGGGCCACATCCACCTAGTGTGGCCATGAATATGGAAGAGCTGCTGGGGGAAGTTGGAGAGAGGAGACTGATGAGAAAGAAACTGAAAAGAAAGCTAGACTTGAACCCTGAGGAGTCTCAGCATGAGGACTGAGAGAGGAGACTGATGCAGTTGAGCAGCCAGGGAGGTGGAAAAACTTGCCATCTTGAAAGCCAAAGGAAGAGAGTGCTTCTAGAAGGAGGTAGAAGATAATTCCAAGGAGGAGAAGACATTCTTGTCAGGATTATTGATTGGAGGAGGTCTTTGGAAATCTGGTGAGTGCCATTTTGGTAGAGGGAAAAGAATGAGATCCAAATCACAAGATCACGAGGTGAATGGAAGGTGAGTGAAAGGAGACCCCTCTTTGCAGCAGTGAAGCTGTGTGGGAGAGAGGAGGGGCAGGAACAGAGGAGGGCCTGGAGGGAAGGATGGTTTCTCATGTTCAGATCCGTGGGGAGCTGCTTGAAGCACAGGCTTGACACTTTGAGTCAGCAGGGTCCCAGGAAGAAGGAGGCAGGTCAGCTCCTCTGAGTGGCCAACAAAAGTAATCAATCAACAGTCTATAAATGGAATAGAAAAGAGCTTCATTTGAGTCAAACTGAGGACTGTAGCCTTGAAGTCAGCCTCCCAGATAATTTTGAGAAGCTGCTCCAGAGAAGCATGGTTTTCTGCAGTTTTCTGTCCTGTCAGAACAAAGAACCTCCATTAAAAGAACAATTGGGGGCTTCCCTGGTGGTCCAGTGTGTAAGGACACCACCTTGCAGTGCAAGGGGCACCGGTTCGATCCCTGGCCTGGAAAAATCCCACGTGCCACAGAGCAGCTGGACCAATGTGTCCAATTACCCAGCCGGAGCTCTGGAGCGCATGCGCCTGAAGCCAGTGCTCTGCGACAGCAGAGGCCACCGTGATGGGAGGTCCGCACAGGCCAAAGAACAAAGATGGATAAAAATAGATAAATGAAAGACTAATAGAAGTGGCCCTCCCACTCCACTCCCTCCCCAACCCACCCCCTTCCACCGCCAAAAAAAAAAAAAAAAAGAACAATTGGGGCTTCCCTGGTGGTCCAGTGGGTAAGGACACCACTTTGCGGTGCAAGGGGCACCAGTTCAATCCCTGGCCTGGGAGGATCCCATGTGCTGCAGAGCGGCTGGACCAGTATGTCCAACTACGGAGTCGGAGCTCTGGAGTGCACACGCCCAGAGCTGGTGCTCTGCAACGAGAGAGGCCACTGCGATGGTAGTCCCACACAGGCCAAAGAACAAAGATGGAAATATAAATAGAAGACCAATAGAAGTGACCAAAAAGAATAAAACTTAAAAAAGGAACAATTGTAATGATAGCTTATTCATATGAATATCATTCAAACTCTTAAAAAATATTATTATATTGAAGGGTGTCTTAAGTTGTCTTTTATATATATTTTTACTTGTTTTTATTTATTTATTTGACTGCACCAGGTCTTAGCTGTGCCATGAAGGATTTAGTTCCTTGACAAGAGATTGAACCCTCTTGCTTAAGTAGTCTTAGCTACTGGGCTACCAGGAAAGTCCCAAGTTGATTTTTTAAATTTTCATTTTTGTACAACCATCAACTACAGCTATGTGTTGAGGTGTGTCCTATGCCTCTGGTTTTTCTATTTGAAATATTAATATTAATAAATATTAACAGACCCATTCCTAGAAAATGGGTTTATTCTACATAATACTAGGGTTAAACGATTCTAGCTCATTTGTGTTAACTATAATGATGACTACTTTAGCATTCTTTTTAAATTTTTGCACATGTATAAGTAAAATATTAAAACATTGTTTCTATATTTGTATATTTCTACATGACAATCTAAAAATGCAAGTGTGAAGAAGTACGGAATAAAAAGTTATCTGGAAGAACACAGCAAAATTTTAACCTGACTGTATTAATAAATCAGAAAAGAAGGAACAGCTGCTATTTTCTACCTTTGGAGCTTTCAAAGCAACACATAAAAAACGAAGGGAATTTTCAAGACAGAACCAATGTGAGCCTGTCTCCATCGTTGCCTATTGACGGCTGTTGTATCCAAATTTGTATGCCCAGTGACAGTTACGAATAGTTTGTTTTTCTTTTTGGCCACTTCTATGGGTCTTTCATTTATTTCCATCTTTGTTCTTTGGCCTGTGTGGGCCTCCCATCACAGTGGCCTCTGTCACTGCAGAGCACCAGCTCTGGGCTCATGCGCTCCAGAGCGCCGGCTCCGTAGTTGGGCACATCGGTCCAGCCGCTCTGTGGCACGTGGGATCTTCCCAGGCCAAGGATCGAACCGGCTCCCCTTGCACTGCAAGGCGGTGTCCTTACCCACTGGACCACCAGGGAAGCCCACGAATAGTTTCTGAGTGATCCTGAAGAGACTGTGACTTAGATACTTGGGCAGCAGAGAATTTTAGACAGTGAAGCAAGGAGTATTCGATTACCCACAGAAAGAAAGGAGAAGATAGTGAAAGAAAGACATAACATGCAGATCACTTGAGGACATCTGTTATCATCAGGAACATTCTTCTTCCTTTGGAGTTCCTTAATGTATAAACCTCAACTGTAAACCGCAGGGAGATGATAGTTCCAAGAAACGATACTTGGCAGCTCCTGGGCTACCAGGGAAGTCTCAAGTTAATTTTCAAATTGTCATTTTTGTACAAATATCAACTAAATCTGTCTCTTTTTAATCTCAACAATTGGTACCACCAGACCTGTTGTAGTGCTGCGTGTTCCAAGTGTTCTTCACTCCCACCCCTGGGCCCAGGAGGACCTCTGGGTGATGTGACTGTGATGACTGGAGAGGGAAACAGGTACTACAGCCTCTGTCACCAGCTTCAATGAAACCAAGGACAGTCTTCACAGCGTGTGGAGATTCCTCATTGATGTGTTACCGTGGATGCTCCCTGTAGGTCAGAAAAACAGGCCGAGAAGGCTCAAGCCTGAAAATGACCTAAAGGGAGATACTGCAGGGAACTATTGATAGTTAATAAACTGCCATTGGACTAAATTTCAGGAGTTTGAGTGATGGAGACATTGTTACACAAAGAAGCTCAGAATGCTGTAATTTCAAGGCTTCATTTCATTGCTCCCGTAAGTGCCTGTATTTAAATTCTTAACTTATCACAGGAAAATTTTAAAGTGATTCATAAAAAAATCATCTTTTTCAAGATGTCAAAGGATCTGGAAATTTGTGAAGGGTAATATTTTACTTCTTCTCTTTTTTCTTCTTTATATAGGCTGTGCTGGGTCTTCACTGCTGCTCAGGCTTTTCTCTAGCTGTGATGAGTGGAGGCTTCTCATTGCAGTGGCTTCTCTTGTTGCAGAGCACAGGTTCTAGGTGCAAGCAGGCCTCAGGAGTTGGGGCATGTGGGCTCAGGAGGTGAGGCTCCCAGGCTTTAGAGCACAGGCTCAATACCTGTGCTGTATGGGCTTAGTTGCTAGCAACCGAGGCATGTGGGATCTTCCCAGACCAGGGATCGAACCCGTGTCCCCTACATTGGCAGGCAGATTCTTTACCACTGAGCCACCAGGGAAGCCCATAATATTTTACTTCTTTTTTTTTAACTTTTTTTTTTCAATTTTGGCCACTTTTATTGGTCTTTCATTTATTCATTTTCATACATCTTTGTTCTTTGGCCTGTGTGGGCCTCTCATCGCAGTGGCCTCCCTCATTGCAGAGCACCGGCTCTGGGCACATGTACTCCAGAGTGCCAGCTCATAATTGGACACACTGGCCCAGCCGCTGCCCGGCATGTGGGATCTTCCCAGGCCAGGGATTGAACCAGTGCCCCTTGCAGTGCAAGGCAGACTCTTTACCCACTGGACCACCGGGGAGGCCCTATTTTACTTCTTAAAAGCCTTTTTCCTCCTCTAATTCTGCCACCTCTATCTATGTCATCTATTAATAATGAAATCCTGTTAGTAATGTGCACATCCTTTTGGATTTATTGATAAATTAATATGCAAGTCATTTTGAGGGTCTGTATACTATTTATAAATTTCCTATGTGGTAAACATAGTTTATATATAAATTATATATTTATCCAACTAATTTGTAGAAATCACTCCAACGATTTGAAACTGCTAGGACTAAGGATACACAAAATTTATAATTTTGAATCCAAACTATAATAGATTTTCCCCTACTATATAGACAGGACTTCGTCAATCTGATCCCAATGATTTTTGGGTATATTTTCTAAAACTGTTCAAATTTTTAATCTTTGGCAATATGATATTACAAAGAAATTGCTTTTCTTCTGTTTTTGTTCAGCTCAGTCATCTTCATATATGCTTAATCCTTTCTAGTTGCTGTGTTATTTCATTTTTCTCTGTTTTCTCATTTCTCATGGTATATCAGATTCTTTGTTACTTGTTTCTAAGAACTCACTTTTAACTAGGGATGCTAACCATCTGTCATACAGTGCAAGCTAAATACTGTATTTCATTTCCATCAGTTTAGTATGGTGTTTTGTATTTTGGTTGTGCATTACAATATAATCATGTTGTGTTTTAGAAAAGGAACAAATAACCTCGAATAAGTCAGGGATACATTTTTTCAAGGTTTAAAACAGGGCTTCCCTGGTGGTCCAATGGGTAAAGAGTACACCTTACAGTACAAGGGGCACCAGTTTGATCCCTGGCCTAGGAAGATCCCACATGCCATGGAGTGACTGGACCAGTTTGTCCAATTACGAGCCAGAGCTCTGGAGCAAGAAAGGCCACTGCAATGGGAGGCCCACACAGGCCAAAGAATGAAGATGGATGAAAATGAATAGACAAAAGACCAATAAAAGAGGTCAACATTTTTTTTAAAAATCACTTTAAAACAGAATAACATAAACAAACAAAAAAAGGATCATCAAGTATACAGTAAGTCAGTATGGCCTTGGCACCTGGGAAGTGGTCTTATCGAAAGAGTACCAGCATTAGAGTCCCAACAAAGGAGGCATTTAATCTTTATTTTTAACATGAAGAGTCTTTACTTCTGGTCAATGCACCCTTTCTTTAACAATTAAAGCAGATGTCCAGTGTATGTTTGCTAGGCCACAAACGGGATGTTTTAGTTAGCAGAAAATCCAAGTAAGCTCACGTATAAGCCAGAATGACTTCCTCATTCCTCAATATGTGAACATTTCTTCTATCAGAGTTAACCTGAGGAACACAGAATGGGCCAGGCATGGGTGAAGCCTTGGGCAGGTGGTGTCTGTGGCGTCAGAAAGGTGATGACCAGTCCACCTAGTAGCTTTTCTCTCTTTGGTGAAACAAGAGTGCTGCTGGCTGAAAGTGAGCTACCAGCAGTTCGGACATCCACGTGGTCAGCATCCTGCCCACCCCTCATCCAGGCTCAGAGTATGCACAGAACACCCCACCACCACCATGTTACATTCACAGACATTAGCACCCTCGTGCATCCATTTTTCAAGCGAAAAATCTTTGTCTCATCTCTCTCTTTCCTCTACCCCATCACCTCTTCACTCAGCCTCCACCGTGAATCCTTAAGCAAATTCTGTCTACCCTCACTGACAAGTCCCTCTGACTCACTTTTCTTCTCCTCTGCCAGTCCCTAAGTCCAGGCCACAGTCTCCTGCAGGGGACGACTGCCACACATCCTCATGCCCACTCGCACCTCCGTGAATCACTCCTCCATGCAGAACCCTTCAGGGGCCCCCACTGTCCTTCAAATCATGCCCCCCTGGGTGATGCCCTGGAAACAAGATGCTGTGGTCTGGCTTGCCTTCTTCCCAGGCCTTCCCCTGCTGCAGCCTGCTCGACTTCGCCTGGACTCTAGATGCCCAATGACCCTGATGTGGTCGGAGTGTTTCCCTCTCTCTTCCTCTTCCAGATAACCATTCCTCACCCTCTAGACTCAGCCCAGCCTCAGGTCCTAAGTCAGCCCAGTCTGGCTCTGGCCTCTGATGACATGCTGGGAGTTTCCTGTGCTTCCCTCCTTCTTAGGTATTGATCCATCCAAGGAAAATTCTGAGTCAGAGATCTTGCCTCTTTCACCACTGGTCCCATTACCCATACCCAGCGCCGATCCGTAAAAATGTGGGGGCTGGCTGGATGCCAAGGGCTGCCTCCATGTTCTGGCCTCACTCTCCAGACTGAGGTAGGGGATCTGTCAGGAGTGCAGAGGAGTCACTGGTTTGGCAGCAACGTGGCTTTAGTGGAGAATGTGCAGGGTCTAAGAGTCAAGAGACTTCCTACAGGGATAAATTCCACCCCTAACCAACCTTAGACAAGTCACTGCTCTCGCCCCCTGAGCCTCTGTGCTGTCATCTGTCACATGGGTATGATTGTGATACCTCAGAGATTATTGAGCAGGTCAAATGCTGTCATGGCTGTGCAATGTGGTTTGCACACTACAAGGTGAGGAACACCTGGATGTTCTCCATGGGGCAGATCTCAACTTGCTCCACCAGGCTTCCTGCAGCAGCCACCTGTGCTTCCAGACTTTACCCCTCCAAATCCCCCACACACAGCCAGCCTTGGCACCTCTAGCCCCGGAGCTGGGCCATGCCCCCCACCTCCCACACAAACACACATCCAATGCCTGTTAGTATTCTGCCCCAAATGTTTTCTTTCTCAAGTCTCTCCCTTTCCATAGAAATGAACCAATCCCCATTGAGCTCTAAAATTTGTTCTTCAAGAAGAAACAGGTCTGATTCCTACCCTGCCTGCCAAAGTCCAACCCAGATGGGCCTCAAGCAGAAAACAACAGCAGCCTCATGTAATGAACACACGAACCAAGACTTGCTGGATTGTGATAACCACACGCATGCCCATCCAGCCCTTCCAAAGAGGCATTCCCTCTGACCTCCCATTTGGCTTTGGGGCCAGAGACAGCATCAAAGCCAGGAGCTGTGTGAGGAACGGGCTGGCCGGGGTGAGGGAACTCTCTCTCCCTGCGATGCTTACTATGGCTTCTCTGCTTGTGTTTTGCAGGTCCTCCTGTAAGTGTCCTGGACTATGTTCTCTGCTCCTGAAAGATAAGATATTTTGTTTTCTCTCTGTGTAGCACTTCCATGAAAATAATATTTGATTAGAGAGGTGCGTCCTTAGAAAAAATCAGGCCCAGTCAGGGGACCTGTTCTTTCGTAATTCGTAGAAGAATGCAAGCACAGGATTCCACGAGCTTGACTTGCCCAGGGAAGCATCCTGTGACCACTTCCCTTCCAAGGGAGCTGGCATGAGCCTGACGACTCCTCACCAAATCTCTGGCTCAGCTTGGTGCACAGAAGTGAAAGCACCATGCCTGTATTTCCTAACCCTTCTGCAGCAGTTGATGTGTGTAAATGTTTTCATCTCACGTGCTTTGGCAGAAAGGGCTCCGGAGTCAGGTCATTATGCCAGAAATAAGTTAGGCTTGACCACTGGATCCTGGGGTCTGTTTCCCTTCTTTGCCAAGATAATTGACTCTCTGGATTGGGCAACAGAGAATACAGCTGGCCAGTAGGGGCACTGAGTTTGAGAAGAGTGTGAGGGAGGGGTTGGCTGACCGACCCCAGCTGCCCCGGAAATCCCATTCCTTCTCCGAGACACATGACAAGCCTCCCTTTGATTCATCTTGGCAGTTTTTCAGAGCCTGATAAATCCCGATGAATTAACTCAAGAAGCACAATAACAGTCTGCTTGAGCCCAAATTAACCTTCTAGAAGAATTCCTTTCCAATGAGCAGCTTCATTTTCACTTCCACTTACCATGATTCATTTCCCGATCCGCACCCTTGGTGCATGCAGCAGTTGAGTCAGAAAGTCGGAATGTGTAGATTTATGGGCTGGGAGCAAATTTTTGCAGTTGAGTCATTCCTGTCACATGGAGGCTAACCTGTGTGAACTCGCCAAAGTGCATAATGCAGAGGTCTATGGAGCAAATTTGTCGTGTGTGTGTGTGTGTGTGTGTATGTGTGTGTATTTTAACTTGACTGTTAAATGACTAAGTGAATTAAACAAATGCAGAATTCTCAAGGTGCACATGACAAGGACCTTGTAGGGGTTCTGGGGAGTGGCATCATGGCTCCCATGGCCACCTGAAGTGGGTGCTAATGTGTGGGACACTGGCTGGGCAGCCACTGCTCCAAGCACGTGGGGTCAGAGAAGTATCCAGTAGCAGTCAATGTGTCCCCATATCTCTGACCTCCCAGGCTGTCTTCTTCAGGTCACCCCACCCCAGCAGCAACAGACAGGAAACCCTTGAAGTCCCTAAAGGAGTGTGGTCCATGGTAGCTAGGATGCCAGCCCTGGCACTCCACGAGGTCCTTGCCATGTGCCTCAGCTGACATGAGGAAGACCCTGTGGTGTATGCCCTCGTGATCCCTTCCAGGCCCTATGAGGTGGGGAGTGGGTGCTTCATCCCCCAGACCCACTGTACCCTGCATTCCCCTCTTGAAGCAGTCAGTCAGCAGCCTCTGCTGCAAACCCCACAGACATGGGGGGATGTGGGGCCCCAATTGAGTTCTAAGTGTTACCATATGGTTTTCTACCGAAAGTCTAATTATTAATGACATATTAATTACCACAGGGGCAATCAGGACGAGATGGCTACCCGGTAATTTGCCATTTACTTTTTTTTTGCTCTCTTTGCCCTTCACTCTCTGGCCAGTTTCTTCCTCTGTGCCTCTGTTTACTTGTCCGCACTCCTCCCCTTCTCCTCCTCCCCCTCCTCCTCCTCTCGTCCTCCACCTCTGCTCCTCAGTGGCGGCAGTCTGTCTGTGGAGGAATCAGCAGTAGCTCTGTGAAGATGCAGAATGTGCAGATCTGCAGGGCTCTGACCCAGCAGGAACCATCTGCACCTCCAGCTGCCCTGCAGACAAATCAGATAACCTTCAAGAAAGAGCCTTATTGGCATACTGAGGCCACCCAACACTGCTCTTCCTGGCCAGGAGGTGAGCCCTGAGCCCAGGAGTGAGTGCCCTTCCATGGGCATGGCTGCCGGCCTCTTCCCAGTGAACAGGAGATCCCCCGTCCCAGCCCCCCATGTCCCGTCACCACTCTGGAACTGGAGACTGGTCGGTTCCAGTTCGGCCTTGTTGATGTCCTTACTTCTCAGATCTTTTACAATTAAACCTAACAGCTAGCTTGTACCCAATAAGAACGGACATCCCCAACTTGGGCTCAGTGAGCACTACGGCAGAAGCAAAGTGAGATGTGGTCGCACCCCTGTCTGGCCCTGCCCAGAGGCTAAGACCCATGACAGCAGCATCCACAGGTCCTGATAAAGAAAGATCAGAGGGGGAGCCAGGTCAAGGGGAGCCTGGCAGGACCTTCCTGTCAGGAGACACGCTTGTTCTGTGCCTCAGGCCAGGAGGTTTCAGAGAGGGTAAACATGGATGGCTTCAGAGGCCTCTCTAATGGCCAGCTTTGTCCAGAATCAGGATGGGCCCACAGAGGAGGGCAAGGGCAGGTGCCCCAGCCTTGTAGGAGCTGCCTGCACAGGAGGCTGTGAAGAGCAGTCCATCCCCAGCATCAGGGAGACCTGAGCATGGATTACTTGGGGAAGGCTCTGGCCCTCTGTGAGCTTCAGTTTCCTGCTTTATGAAGTGGGAAGATACAAGACCTTCCTTACAACATTGAGACTGAGGAGGTGACAGCAACTCAAAGCGTGTCACAAACCTAGCCTACAAAGTTTGGTGGATATTTGGGGGGCATTTACCTCATGTCTGGAGTGGTCCATTTGAACTCAGAGTGGAATTTGGGGCCTCCTGGATGGCCAGGGCAGCTCCCCTAGAATGAGCAGCCCAGCCCCTCAGATCAGAAACATCCAGCTTGATGAGGGTTAAGAATGAGATGTGAAGCCAGCCGTGATCCACCTTCATCCCATAGGAGCACCCAGGGGTCAGGGCGCCACCACCTCCCCAGCAACTTTTCCTGATGAGGGAGGAGTCAGGCCTCACACTTCTAGACATGGCAGCCAGAGTCTTGGGGCACTACAAGCTTTTGCTAAAATATTTCACCTTCATATCTTGGGCTCCATCACTTCACTAGCCCAGGAGCTCTGGAAATGCTCTGACTCCTGGCATTACCCAGTTACCTTTTAAACTCCAGGGTTACTTTTTTTTTTGGTTATGCTAGGTCCTCATTGCTGCACAGGCTTTTCTCTAGTATCAAAGAGCAGGTCTGGGCTTCCCCTGGTGGCCCAGTGGGTAAGGACACCACCTTGCAATGCAAGGGGCGCCGGTTAGATCCCTGGCCTGGGAAGATCCCGCATGCTGCAGAGCCGCTGGACAGATGGGTCCAATTACCGAGCCGGAGCTCTGGTGTGCATCCACCCAGAGCTGGCGCTCTGCGACAGACAGAGGTCACCGCGATGGGAGGCCCACAGGAGCCAAAGAACAAAGATGGATGAAAATAGAGAAATGAAAGACAAATAGAAGTGGCCCGCCCATCCCCCTCCCTCCCCACCTCACCCCCCAAAAAAGATAAATAAATAAAATTTTAAAAAAAAAGAGCAGGGCTACTCTTCGTTGAGGTGCTCAGGCTTCTCTTTGTGGTGGCCTCTCTTACTGAGGGAGGAGCACAGGCTCTAGGGCATGTGAGTTTCAGTAGCAGTTGCACATGGGCTCAGTAGTTATGGTTCCCAGACTCTAGAGCACAGACTCAATAATATGGTGCATGGGCTTAATTGCTCCAAGACCTGTGGGGTCTTCCTGGACCAGGGATTGAAACCATGTCTCCTCCACTGGCAGGCAGATTCTTTACCACTGAGCCAGGGAAGTCCCAGGGCTACTCTGGACTGTGTGCACTCATGTCCAAAGGGGAGTCAGTGGTAGCTAGGTGAGTGGCTTTCTTCCCTCTTTCCCAATTACTGTGTCCTCTGAGCACACAACACCCAGAGGTTCTTTCTCCCTGGCTCTGAGCATCCCAGAGGCTGCTGGCTGATTTTGAGGGTCATTTTGCCCGGGTGAAGGACATGAGGCTCCAGACCAGCTGCCAGGGGGTCTGGTCTACCTCCCACAGAACCTCTACTCCTTCTGCTACCATCCCTGCCCTTCTTCCCAGGATGGAGAGGCAGGAGGCAGGGCTGTGGTGGCCAGCAGGCTCTGTGGGCAGGAGTCTGCCTGCAGAGTTTGGCAGCTGGGAATTGAATCCCACTTACTAGTTGTGAAACAGGGGCAAGCCCTCAAGTAGCGCTAAGAATCTGTTTCCTTCCCTGTGAAGAGGAGAGTGGAGATTAGGTAAAGTGAGATTACAGCCAACATTGGTCAGGTGAGTAGGGCTGTTACAGGCCAGCAGGGAATTAAGCTTGGGGTTTAGCATGTGAGGTTTTGGTGCTGAGCCTGGGTCATAGACAGGGTCTGTGAATTTGAGGTGGAGAGGCCAAAGGAGAGGTGTGTTCACCCCATATGAAGTAGAGAGCTTTCTGGGAAGGAAGCAGGTTAGGCGCCAGCCTCCCCACCGCCTGTTGGCAGGCGGTGCTGGCAGCCCATGTTCTTGGCCCCTCAAGCTCCTCGTCTCTGGGCAGCTGTGAGACTGGGCCAGGGGAGGGGTGAGGAGAAGCTGGTGTCACACCCACAGTTACCCCAGGACTGAGGTCATCCAGGCCCAGTTTGCATGTAGCTCCATTCCGCACATGTCTGGGCATCTTCCCTGGCTGGGCTGGCCTTGCTTGCTGCTGGGTTCAAGGTGTTCATGCCTCCAGCACCCGGAGCCAGTTGGCTTTCCCAGCCGTGTGCCCCCACACACCTTGTTCCAGCAAGCTGCAGAGGCTGTTCCTTTGGTGGGCCCACAGGGTGGAGGTGATACCCTGCCTGGCTTCCCCCACAGGAGGGAAGCAGGCCCATGTGAGCGGGGGAAGGTTGAAAGGGAATGCTTCAGGCTCTGGGGTCTATGTGTTTTAAGCTGAAATTCATACCTCTCAGCCAATGGAGGGCCCGGTTTCCAGCCTGGGCTCTGCTTACAGATGGCTCCATGTGGTCATCCCTTAGGGTGATCCCTGGCCACCCAAGAGGTGCCTCACGTGCTGAGGATTCACAGGCTTCACATCTGTGTAACCCATGTCCCATCCTGGCTCAGCTGTGCAGACTCGGGGAGACCACCTCCACAGAGCTGGCGGGAAGACATGCAGAGCCCAAGGGCAGGACAGCAGGGGGCAGTCCCGCAGTAGTATCTCTGTCTTCCTCACCTCACAAAACCTTGATGGAAGGAAGGACAGGCTTAGGAAATGTATCCACCAACACACATGGGTGGCATTGAGAAAGGAAAACAGCTTTGAGAATGGTCAGTTTTAGAAAAAGTTTTAGGGCCTTCTTTTCTGCAATTTAGGAAACTTCAAGACCAGCCTCAGAGAGGTTTTTCTTTTCCTTTGTGCTAAAAACATGTCACTTCCTAAAGGGAAGGAAGAGCCAGAAGAGAGTCAAGCAGGACGGTTGTGGTGGAGACTGTGCCAGCTGCATGTTCTGGGTTAAAGCCACCCTGTGAGCCCAGCTGAAACCAGGCCCATATGTGGACCTCACAGGGTGGTGGGGGACAGGGGCATAGGAGCTCAGTATGCATACGGGGCAGGTTGTGGACTGAAAAGGGCCTGTGATCACCTTGCCCACAGTCTCCCTGTACAGAGGCCAGCCTGTCCTAAGGCTGCAAGTGTTCACGAATAGCTCTCTGCTGATGACAAAAGAAGCATGGTTTTTATAAAAAATCTTCCCAAAATAGAGAAAAGCACAAAAAGGAAAAAGCAATCATCCGTAATCCTACCACCCACGAAGATAGTCTGGTTCAAGGTGTTCATGCCTCCAGCACCCGGAGCCAGTTGGCTTTCCCAGCCGTGTGCCCCCACACACCTTGTTCCAGCAAGCTGCAGAGGCTGTTCCTTTGGTGGGCCCACAGGGTGGAGGTGATACCCTGCCTGGCTTCCCCCACAGGAGGGAAGCAGGCCCATGTGAGCGGGGGAAGGTTGAAAGGGAATGCTTCAGGCTCTGGGGTCTATGTGTTTTAAGCTGAAATTCATACCTCTCAGCCAATGGAGGGCCCGGTTTCCAGCCTGGCTCTGCTTACAGATGGCTCCATGTGGTCATCCCTTAGGGTGATCCCTGGCCACCCAAGAGGTGCCTCACGTGCTGAGGATTCACAGGCTTCACATCTGTGTAACCCATGTCCCATCCTGGCTCAGCTGTGCAGACTCGGGGAGACCACCTCCACAGAGCTGGCGGGAAGACATGCAGAGCCCAAGGGCAGGACAGCAGGGGGCAGTCCCGCAGTAGTATCTCTGTCTTCCTCACCTCACAAAACCTTGATGGAAGGAAGGACAGGCTTAGGAAATGTATCCACCAACACACATGGGTGGCATTGAGAAAGGAAAACAGCTTTGAGAATGGTCAGTTTTAGAAAAAGTTTTAGGGCCTTCTTTTCTGCAATTTAGGAAACTTCAAGACCAGCCTCAGAGAGGTTTTTCTTTTCCTTTGTGCTAAAAACATGTCACTTCCTAAAGGGAAGGAAGAGCCAGAAGAGAGTCAAGCAGGACGGTTGTGGTGGAGACTGTGCCAGCTGCATGTTCTGGGTTAAAGCCACCCTGTGAGCCCAGCTGAAACCAGGCCCATATGTGGACCTCACAGGGTGGTGGGGGACAGGGGCATAGGAGCTCAGTATGCATACGGGGCAGGTTGTGGACTGAAAAGGGCCTGTGATCACCTTGCCCACAGTCTCCCTGTACAGAGGCCAGCCTGTCCTAAGGCTGCAAGTGTTCACGAATAGCTCTCTGCTGATGACAAAAGAAGCATGGTTTTTATAAAAAATCTTCCCAAAATAGAGAAAAGCACAAAAAGGAAAAAGCAATCATCCGTAATCCTACCACCCACAGATAAGTCCTCTCGATATTCTGGTGTTTGTTCTTCCCATACTTTTTGTATATACGTTTGTTTTTATAGTTATTAGTCTAAAAAATGGGATTACAGTGAACACATTTTTGTGGCCTACTCTTTTCACTTAACATAGCATGAGACTTTTCCACATCATGAAGAATTTTTATAGAAAGTAATAGCTGCAAAGATACCTATGACAGATTTGGAATTCTGTATAGCTGTAAACAGCAACACTCTATAAAAGCAAAATAAAAAAGAATTTTTTAAAGAAAGTAGAGCTTCCCTCATAGCTCAGTGGTAAAGAATCTGCCTGCTAATACAGGAGACACAGGTTCGATCCCTGATCCAGGAAGATTCCACATGCTGTGAGCAACTAAGCCGGTGAGTCACAACTATTGAGCCTGTGCTCTAGAGCCTCGGAGCCGCAACTGTGAAGCCCATGTGCTGCAACTATTGAAGCCCGTGTACCTTAGAGCCCGAGTTCCACAATAAGTCACCACAACAAGAAACCTGCCCACTTCAATTAGAGAGTAGCCCCCACTTCCTGCGACTAAAGAAGAACCTGAGGCAGCAGTGAAAACTCAGAATAGCCAAAAAAATTTTTTTAGATAAAATGAAGTTTTAAAAAAAAAAAAAGTAATAGCTGCATAGCATTTTAGCATATATGTAATTGATTTAACCAGTCTCCAAGTTGTATTATTTATGTTGACAATCTTTCACCGTTGTAGTAAACATGATGGGAATAAATCTAGGCTTATTTCCATGATTATCTCCTTAAAATAAATGTATAGAAGGTGATTTGTTGGCCCAAAGGGTTTGCATATGTTTAAGGCTTTTGAAGTGCATTGCCAAATTGCACTCCCAGAGGCTGTACTAATTTGCATCCCCACCAACAGCAAATGAACGCTACATGTTTCCCCAAGTCCTGGCACATCGTGGGTATTATACTTTTAAATCTATGCCAATATGTTAAGTAAAAATTTATGAGTGTATCTATAAGTATGTATCTTGTTTTAATTTCGGCTATATTTTCATTAGAAGTAGTCTCAGATGAAACTAGTTTTGGTAAAATTTGTGTAATACTAATCGCCATCTAGTGGTATAACTTGGAATTGCAGGTATAGAGTTTAAAGCGATCACCAGCATTTGCGTTTTCAAATTCCAGTTGATCCAAGGAGGGTAGACATCATGGAATCCGCAGCACAGGGAGGATTTTGAACTCAGGTCTTTGTCAGCCCAAAGTGGGACATGCAGAGGAAGACTTGAAGCAGCACTCTTACATTTGGGGGTAGTAAGAAGCATTCGTGTTGATAAAGTGATTTTGACATCTCCTACACAGCAGACTTGGCTCTGTTCAACAAATCCAGAAGGCATGTTGAGCACGAGGGTAGCACGAAGAGAAACAGATTCAGCTGCAACCTTTGGGGAGCTGTGGGGAAGGGGTAGCCAACAGCCAACTTACCATGAGATAGATAGGAAGGGACAACTGGGGGTCATTCTGACCCTCCAGGAGGTTTCTTATCACAAATTCTTTTTTTCCTCTCCAAACTGTGACTCCTGTCTAGGATGAAAAGACTTATTTCTCATGCAAGGCTCAGTATTGTCTACATCTTGACTTTGGCACAGAAAAATTTTCATCATCTCTTATTTACAACATCAAAATCCTCACATTTCCTCCTCTTTTTTTCTTGGTATTTGGACTTTTCTGACAGTTAACATTGAGCTTTAGTGACTTTCAGGTTTGTTTTATACCTTCAGAATACAATTTAAACATTTCTTGAAAAATATGTATTTGGTAACGTTTCCAGAGCTTAAGATTTGTGTATTTGAATGGATGAGGAGAGTGTTAGGTTGTGAGGCCAGAGGTACATAGAAACAATAAAACCCACTGAGGGCCAGTGGTGCAGAGGCCCTGGAATAGGGGGACATGCCCACTTCAGAAACACTATCATTCATTGCCTCTGTGCCCGACAGATTTCTGGGTCTTTGGACAAGCACCAAACAGGTGTGACAAGGACCCTCCCTGAAGTGAGGAGGAGAGCAACAAAGTAAACAAGCCAACAAAACAGTAACATGTACTAGACAGAAAATAAAGCAGAGGACATAGTGAGAGGGCTGACCGGGTGGGTATAATTTGGATTCAATAATCAGAAGGCTCTTGAGGAAGATGACTTTTGAGCTGAAACTTACATGATGAAAAGATACCAGTTTGGTGGGATAGTGGGAAATGCTTCTCCAGAGGAAGAAGCCAGGGCACAGGTCGTGAGTCTGGAGCTAGCATCGTGTGTCCAGAGTACGTGTGAGGCCAGTGTGGCTGAAGTGACTGAGGAAGTGCCAGGAAATGGTAGAAGCGGGAGTTGGAGAGGTCTCCACGGCTGCATGGAGTGGAATCTTGTAGGTCACAGTGAGAGGCTGACCCAGGCAGGAGGCCAAGGAGACTTGGCTCTGTCCACCGAGACAGGCTGCCTTGACATTGGCTCAGAAGACTCTCTTCTCCCAATGTTTAATTGCTCCGTCACGACTCTGCACCTCTTTGGACTATAGCCTGCTCTTCTGTCCATGAAACTCTCCAGGCAAGAATACTAGAATGGGCTGCTGTTTCCTCCTCCAGGGGATCTTCTCAGCCCAGAGATGTAACCTGCGTCTCCGGGACGTTCTGCATTGGCGGGTGTGTTCTTTACCTGATCCATCAGACCATCCACCTCCAGCCCCCAGGACCCTTTCCAATGGGCTAGGGAACAAGTACCCGGGCCAAGTGCTTGCTGGAGGCACGCTGACCCATGTTCACAGCATGAGGGATCAATGGTCCCGGCCTCGCTACACAGAGGAGAAAGCTGGGCCTAGTCCCTGATAGGAGTTCACTGAAACACAAGGCCCACCCTCATGGCAAAGCTCGAATTGGCACCCAGCCTTCAGACTCTCCATCACACCACCACCCTGTTAGTAAGCAGGCGCGGCGGCAGCCAGGGCTCAGACTGTCTGTGCATTGACCCCCTGTGAAGGGTCTTTCTCCTCTCCCCACCCAGAGAAACAGATACTTAGAGTGAAGGTTCTCCTCCTTTATTTTTTTTATATTTTGGGCGAGGGTCGGGTTGGGGAGGGAGGGGAGCGGGTGGGCCACTTCCATTGGTCTTTCATTTCTCTATTTTCATCCATCTTTGTTCTTTGGCTCCTGTGGGCCTCCCATTGCGGTGGCCTCTCTCACTGCAGAGCACTGGCTCTGGGCACAAGCACTCCAGAGCTCCGGCTCGGTGATTGGACACATCGGTCCAGCCGCTCTGCGGCACATGGGATCTTCCCAGGCCAGGGATCAAACCGGCACCCCTTGCACTGCAAGGCCATGTCCTTACCCACTGGACCACCAGGGGAAGCCCCAAGGTTCTCCTCCTTATCCCTGTTTCTGTCTGGCCCTAGGGTTCTCTCTCCATTCCAACCCCTGCCATTATCAAATTGTTAGGACACTTTCCTGCTTTCCATTAAAAAACAGAATAAAGAAACAATAGCAACAACCAAGAAAAAAAAGAAAACCGGGTCTAACTTAAATGAAGAAAATTCCTTCATTCCACCTTCTCTCCTATTCCTCATCCATATGTCTGTCAGGCTCCTACTCAATCCCTCAAAACAAGCCCCAGCTATTAGAAACTGGAGGAGGGGATCCCTCTCCTGGTGAAATGTCCGACTCCATTTCCCTGGCAGGAGTGACTGAGGGAGCAGGGAGACCACAGCCTTACGAAGCCCCTCCCCACCCTGCCCATGGACACTCCCTTAGCCCTTCTGTCCACATTTGCAGTGTGAGACAGGGCCTGGATGAAGACATTAGGGATCAGATCTGTGCAGCACTTCACAGTTTCAAAGTATATCCTATCCCCGGACACAATGATTGTGCCCACTTTGTGGACTGAAAAATTGAGTAGTCCCTGATAGGAGTTCACTGAAACACAAGGCCCACCCTCATGGCAAAGCTCGAATTGGCACCCAGCCTTCAGACTCTCCATCACACCACCACCCTGTTAGTAAGCAGGCGCGGCGGCAGCCAGGGCTCAGACTGTCTGTGCATTGACCCCCTGTGAAGGGTCTTTCTCCTCTCCCCACCCAGAGAAACAGATACTTAGAGTGAAGGTTCTCCTCCTTTATTTTTTTTATATTTTGGGCGAGGGTCGGGTTGGGGAGGGAGGGGAGCGGGTGGGCCACTTCCATTGGTCTTTCATTTCTCTATTTTCATCCATCTTTGTTCTTTGGCTCCTGTGGGCCTCCCATTGCGGTGGCCTCTCTCACTGCAGAGCACTGGCTCTGGGCACAAGCACTCCAGAGCTCCGGCTCGGTGATTGGACACATCGGTCCAGCCGCTCTGCGGCACATGGGATCTTCCCAGGCCAGGGATCAAACCGGCACCCCTTGCACTGCAAGGCCATGTCCTTACCCACTGGACCACCAGGGGAAGCCCCAAGGTTCTCCTCCTTATCCCTGTTTCTGTCTGGCCCTAGGGTTCTCTCTCCATTCCAACCCCTGCCATTATCAAATTGTTAGGACACTTTCCTGCTTTCCATTAAAAAACAGAATAAAGAAACAATAGCAACAACCAAGAAAAAAAAGAAAACCGGGTCTAACTTAAATGAAGAAAATTCCTTCATTCCACCTTCTCTCCTATTCCTCATCCATATGTCTGTCAGGCTCCTACTCAATCCCTCAAAACAAGCCCCAGCTATTAGAAACTGGAGGAGGGGATCCCTCTCCTGGTGAAATGTCCGACTCCATTTCCCTGGCAGGAGTGACTGAGGGAGCAGGGAGACCACAGCCTTACGAAGCCCCTCCCCACCCTGCCCATGGACACTCCCTTAGCCCTTCTGTCCACATTTGCAGTGTGAGACAGGGCCTGGATGAAGACATTAGGGATCAGATCTGTGCAGCACTTCACAGTTTCAAAGTATATCCTATCCCCGGACACAATGATTGTGCCCACTTTGTGGACTGAAAAATTGAGGCTTACAGTTGCCACTCCATTTTGCCAGATCTCACAGTGGGAGGCATGTGGAGCCTGGCTTTACCCTGAAGGCTCTCTGACCTTCCCACAGAGATCTTTATGGCACAGTTGGTAAGGCTGTAATGCATCCAGACAAGGCCCCAGGCCCCACAGAGGAGGGAGGAGCTAACTCTGCCTGGGGAACAGCAGAGGCCTCATAGGTGAGGGACAGTGGGGCCTGTTCTGAGAGATGAGTAGGAGTTTGACAGAGGGCAAGGTAAGCAGGCATTCCGTGCAGCACAATGAAAATGGCAGGGAGCAAAATGTGGTCCCATGTGCCAGTGGACCATGACTCTGAGGGAGAGCAGAAAAGGTAGGAGGAGGATGCTGAAAGAAGGGCCCTCACTCACCCAGAGGGATGTGGACAGGTGTGTGTATTGGTAAGGCCTCCCTGGTTATAAGGCAGAGACTGGAGAAGGGGGTCCGGGCAGAAGGTGGTTATAACAATATCAGGCAGCTGAAATGAGTCTCAGGAAGGATGGAGTGAAAGAGGGAAGATTGGAGAAGTGAGAGCTGGCAGGAGCTGCAGCCTGACTCTGACAGGGGAGAGACCAAAACCAGAACTCCTCATGCTCAGCAGCACCCAATTCCCAAGCACCATCTAACAGGATCAGGGGTGAAGGGCAGGCAGAGCTGCTGGTCGTCTCCAGAGTCAGCCCTGGGGGCATTGACAGCCTCGGCCCCGGGGGACAGCATAAGCTCTGAGCTGAAATGCGGATATGAGACAGGACCTCTGCCTGGGACCAATTTTGAAGTGAATAACTCAGCTAGACTATTTGGAATTAATCAAGTGAACAAAAAAGGACCACCGGGCACCACACATTCATGTGCTGCTTTGCACTCTCATAGTTCAAAACCAGCTTTGATTGTAAAAATGTAATTAGTTAAATGATTCATCTTTAATATCCCGAATTCATCTGTTTTTAGATTTTAACATCCTACATCTCATTTTCATCTGACCCCTGCAGGACTGCTCCCCAGCTCCCCTGATTCCAGGCAGAGCAGCAACAGGATGAAAGCAGATTTCTGAGCCCCTGCTAATGGTCTCCAGACTGGAACCTTGGGGAGCCACAGTCAGGCCCCAGGGAAAAGGCCACCGTGCCAGCCTTTCCTTCCTCCTTCCCAGGGGCCCTCAAAAGCCCAGGGCAGGTGCTCCTCAACCTGGGCTCCTTGCCTTGGGCCCATGTCCCTCAAGTATCACATGCGGGGCAACCAAAGGACCAGAGAGTTGAGCTGCTGCTCCTGTCTCCGGTCTCCAGATGCCCTGATTACCCTTGGAAGCTGTTTGCATCTTTCAGGCAGTAGCCCAGGAGTCTCCAGCCCTAGACACAAATCTCCAGGGGAGGTGCTGTCTTCCCACGTCCAGCTCTGGAATTGCTATCAGCAGGGACAGCACTTGGGAGAGGGGCAGAAAGGCTTGTCCTGCTCCTTGAAGATGTGCCTGTGACATCTTTACAGAGTGATGCCCTCCAGGCTGGTGGCTGACCCCTCTTCCCACTTCCCCCAGGCTATGAAGCATCCTTACCCCATTGCCAGGAAGAACGTGTTCTCAGATCTGCACTAGGCCAGCTGTGCAAACTCAGGTCTGCCCAGTAAGCAGACTTGAAAGAAAGCAGTTATTTGGGCTATGAAGCTGGTCCACCCAGCTCCTCCTGAAATCAAAGACCAGCCTTCCGTCATCCCCATGCATTGGAGAGAGAGTGGGCTTTGGGGCTCTGTAGACCATATGAGCTCAGGCATGTACCTTCTTCAGCCATTTGGGGAGCCAAGCAATTGACCCCATGAGAGCCCTAACACTGGACACACAGGCTGGGTTCAGCAAACGACAGTTCCTGCCACCAAGATGGTCACCGCCACCAGCAGGAGGAGCCCTTGAGGCTGAGGAGCTCCCCCCAGGCCTGTGTCCCCAGGGCCCAGAGCACAAGGTGTGGCCCAGCAGGGCAAAAGTCAGCTGGTGCCCATGACAGCCTTCGACAGGTCAGGAGCGCCCTCTGGTGCTCCCAGGCCAGGCACTGACGCCAGTAGGGAACTTCGTAGAATTCGCTTGGCAGTTGGTTCACGCAACAAATATTTATTGTGTTCTCCATTTGTTTGACATTTGGGATACAATTGTGAGACATACATTCAGGGCGCCTCCCCCATGGAGGCTGCAGTTCAGTGGAAAGGAGAACCAGACTTCAGAACTGAGAAGGCACAGGTGGCTGCAACGTCTGTGACCCCGGCTGGCCTTTCCTTCCTCCTTCCCAGGGGCCCTCAAAGCCCAGGGCAGGTCCCCGGGCCCCATGTCCCTCAAGTATCACATGCGGCAACCAAAGGACCAGAGAGTTGAGCTGCTGCTCCTGTCTCCGGTCTCCAGATGCCCTGATTACCCTTGGAAGCTGTTTGCATCTTTCAGGCAGTAGCCCAGGAGTCTCCAGCCCTAGACACAAATCTCCAGGGGAGGTGCTGTCTTCCCACGTCCAGCTCTGGAATTGCTATCAGCAGGGACAGCACTTGGGAGAGGGGCAGAAAGGCTTGTCCTGCTCCTTGAAGATGTGCCTGTGACATCTTTACAGAGTGATGCCCTCCAGGCTGGTGGCTGACCCCTCTTCCCACTTCCCCCAGGCTATGAAGCATCCTTACCCCATTGCCAGGAAGAACGTGTTCTCAGATCTGCACTAGGCCAGCTGTGCAAACTCAGGTCTGCCCAGTAAGCAGACTTGAAAGAAAGCAGTTATTTGGGCTATGAAGCTGGTCCACCCAGCTCCTCCTGAAATCAAAGACCAGCCTTCCGTCATCCCCATGCATTGGAGAGAGAGTGGGCTTTGGGGCTCTGTAGACCATATGAGCTCAGGCATGTACCTTCTTCAGCCATTTGGGGAGCCAAGCAATTGACCCCATGAGAGCCCTAACACTGGACACACAGGCTGGGTTCAGCAAACGACAGTTCCTGCCACCAAGATGGTCACCGCCACCAGCAGGAGGAGCCCTTGAGGCTGAGGAGCTCCCCCCAGGCCTGTGTCCCCAGGGCCCAGAGCACAAGGTGTGGCCCAGCAGGGCAAAAGTCAGCTGGTGCCCATGACAGCCTTCGACAGGTCAGGAGCGCCCTCTGGTGCTCCCAGGCCAGGCACTGACGCCAGTAGGGAACTTCGTAGAATTCGCTTGGCAGTTGGTTCACGCAACAAATATTTATTGTGTTCTCCATTTGTTTGACATTTGGGATACAATTGTGAGACATACATTCAGGGCGCCTCCCCCATGGAGGCTGCAGTTCAGTGGAAAGGAGAACCAGACTTCAGAACTGAGAAGGCACAGGTGGCTGCAAACGTCTGTGACCCAGGCCTGGCCTGGGAAGAGAGGTGTGGGCTGAGTTTGGAAAGCTGAGTAGGGGCTGACAAATGGGAGCTTCAAGGAGACTGTCCAGAGAGGGAGTACACCCAAGGCAGGCCAGGCTGTGAGGGAACAGGAGGGGCAGGTCAGGGGCCAGGAGCCCTGGGGCACTCAGCGTCATCCTATGGCTGACCTGTGGCTGAATATGAATATGTTGATATATGGCAGAAAACAACAAAATTCTGTAAAGCAACTATCCTTCCATTAAAAAGATAAACCAAAAAAAAGTCAATTGCCTCCATAATGGACCACAAGGTGAAGAGAACTTGAAGTAGCATCCAACGTGGGGACAGCCTGGGCACAAACAAAAACCTTGCAAACCCATCAGGCTGCCCAGGAAGCAGTGAGTTCCCTAGACAGGGCTGCATACCCTGCTTCAGGAGGGACATCTAGGGAGAGACTGGCCAAGTGGATCGTCTCCCATACCAGGGCAGATACATCACCTCATCGGTCAGTCTTTTGGGCACTCAGTGGGACAGGAATGGCACAAGCCCAGCCAGAGCAGGGGGCACTTCAAAGAGGCATAGACACCGCCTCAGAGCCAGGCCTCCAGTGGGCACTGGAGCCTTGGGGGCAGTCGGAGGCACTGGGAAGACAGTGCAGTGGGTCATTACCTGAGGAATGCCATGGGTTGAGGGGGAGGTGAAATGTGAGTCTGGAAGGAGGACAGTGGGGGCAGAGATGGCCCTTGAATGTCAAGCCAAGACGGGCCGCAGCTCTACCCTGAGGGTAGGTGCAAGGCTGTAGCAGGTGCAGCTCGTGCACCAGGTGCTGCTGAAGCCAGAGTGGAATGGTAAGGTTGGCCTAGGGTGCAGGTCAGGAGCGCCCTCTGGTGCTCCCAGGCCAGGCACTGACGCCAGTAGGGAACTTCGTAGAATTCGCTTGGCAGTTGGTTCACGCAACAAATATTTATTGTGTTCTCCATTTGTTTGACATTTGGGATACAATTGTGAGACATACATTCAGGGCGCCTCCCCCATGGAGGCTGCAGTTCAGTGGAAAGGAGAACCAGACTTCAGAACTGAGAAGGCACAGGTGGCTGCAAACGTCTGTGACCCAGGCCTGGCCTGGGAAGAGAGGTGTGGGCTGAGTTTGGAAAGCTGAGTAGGGGCTGACAAATGGGAGCTTCAAGGAGACTGTCCAGAGAGGGAGTACACCCAAGGCAGGCCAGGCTGTGAGGGAACAGGAGGGGCAGGTCAGGGGCCAGGAGCCCTGGGGCACTCAGCGTCATCCTATGGCTGACCTGTGGCTGAATATGAATATGTTGATATATGGCAGAAAACAACAAAATTCTGTAAAGCAACTATCCTTCCATTAAAAAGATAAACCAAAAAAAAGTCAATTGCCTCCATAATGGACCACAAGGTGAAGAGAACTTGAAGTAGCATCCAACGTGGGGACAGCCTGGGCACAAACAAAAACCTTGCAAACCCATCAGGCTGCCCAGGAAGCAGTGAGTTCCCTAGACAGGGCTGCATACCCTGCTTCAGGAGGGACATCTAGGGAGAGACTGGCCAAGTGGATCGTCTCCCATACCAGGGCAGATACATCACCTCATCGGTCAGTCTTTTGGGCACTCAGTGGGACAGGAATGGCACAAGCCCAGCCAGAGCAGGGGGCACTTCAAAGAGGCATAGACACCGCCTCAGAGCCAGGCCTCCAGTGGGCACTGGAGCCTTGGGGGCAGTCGGAGGCACTGGGAAGACAGTGCAGTGGGTCATTACCTGAGGAATGCCATGGGTTGAGGGGGAGGTGAAATGTGAGTCTGGAAGGAGGACAGTGGGGGCAGAGATGGCCCTTGAATGTCAAGCCAAGACGGGCCGCAGCTCTACCCTGAGGGTAGGTGCAAGGCTGTAGCAGGTGCAGCTCGTGCACCAGGTGCTGCTGAAGCCAGAGTGGAATGGTAAGGTGGGCACATGCAGGATTTAGGAAGGAAATTCAGGCTAGGGTCCCAGACCTAACTGGCTATGCCCGGCTTCTCCAAGCTTCAGTTTCTTCATCCGTTTCTTCAGTTTCTTCTTACCGGAATGGAGGTAAGAATGGTACCTGTGTGACAGGGCTGTGCTTGAGGTCAGTGATATCCAGATGAGAAGGCAGAGGTGTGTGTCTTTTAGCTCTGCCCCGTGTCCTGGGCTCTTACACCACAACTGGCCCCTTGCATCACAGTCACACTCGTTTAACGCCCTAGGCGCCAAGCTCTAGTGTGGGCACTGTCTCCTGTAGGAAAGCATTCCATCCACACCACACCTACTTTCCAAAGAAGAAAACAAGCCCCAGGGAGATTAAGCAGCTCACCCCAAGGTTTGCAAGGTGAAACAGAACAATGAGGATGACTCCCCTGCTCCGCTGTGCAGGAAGGATGGGCACTGGAGGTAGGAGGCAGGGAACTATTCCAGGAGAGAAACTGGTCCAGGAGAGAGGCCAAGTCCTAGGCAGGGGTAAGGCGGGGCCTGGGCATGTTACATGGTTGGAGAGATGGTTCCAAGCTAGAATTGCAGGCTCACAAGCGCATTGGTGCATTCCAGGGGCCAGCCGAGGGAGGCAACCGGGGAGACTGGCTGGGTGCAGGGGAATGAGGAACGGTGGGCCTGGGCTGAACTGGAAGGGCACACGCCCCATCTGAAAGGGAACGCCACAGCTCAGCCCAAGCAGGTTGGTTATTACCACATCTTCTAACATTTCAAAAGAAGCTGGAAATACAAGTTTTATATGAAATCTTTGGATTCTTAAGGATTCCAATGAATCTGTTAACAGTGGGTGGCAACTGTGTTATCCATAGAAACCAGGAAAGGCCTGCCTCAAAGTCCAGGGTTTCAGAGAGGCTCGAATTCAGACATCAGGGAGGACGGGAGGAAGCAGGCAAGTGCCCCTACAGATAAGGCTCAGGGCAAGAGGGCAGATCAGGTGTGTGACCTGGGCCTCAGGGGTCCCTGAGGGTAGGTGCTGGCAGGTGCAGCTCGTGCACCAGGTGCTGCTGAAGCCAGAGTGGAATGGTAAGGTGGGCACATGCAGGATTTAGGAAGGAAATTCAGGCTAGGGTCCCAGACCTAACTGGCTATGCCCGGCTTCTCCAAGCTTCAGTTTCTTCATCCGTTTCTTCAGTTTCTTCTTACCGGAATGGAGGTAAGAATGGTACCTGTGTGACAGGGCTGTGCTTGAGGTCAGTGATATCCAGATGAGAAGGCAGAGGTGTGTGTCTTTTAGCTCTGCCCCGTGTCCTGGGCTCTTACACCACAACTGGCCCCTTGCATCACAGTCACACTCGTTAACGCCCTAGGCGCCAAGCTCTAGTGTGGGCACTGTCTCCTGTAGGAAAGCATTCCATCCACACCACACCTACTTTCCAAAGAAGAAAACAAGCCCCAGGGAGATTAAGCAGCTCACCCCAAGGTTTGCAAGGTGAAACAGAACAATGAGGATGACTCCCCTGCTCCGCTGTGCAGGAAGGATGGGCACTGGAGGTAGGAGGCAGGGAACTATTCCAGGAGAGAAACTGGTCCAGGAGAGAGGCCAAGTCCTAGGCAGGGGTAAGGCGGGGCCTGGGCATGTTACATGGTTGGAGAGATGGTTCCAAGCTAGAATTGCAGGCTCACAAGCGCATTGGTGCATTCCAGGGGCCAGCCGAGGGAGGCAACCGGGGAGACTGGCTGGGTGCAGGGGAATGAGGAACGGTGGGCCTGGGCTGAACTGGAAGGGCACACGCCCCATCTGAAAGGGAACGCCACAGCTCAGCCCAAGCAGGTTGGTTATTACCACATCTTCTAACATTTCAAAAGAAGCTGGAAATACAAGTTTTATATGAAATCTTTGGATTCTTAAGGATTCCAATGAATCTGTTAACAGTGGGTGGCAACTGTGTTATCCATAGAAACCAGGAAAGGCCTGCCTCAAAGTCCAGGGTTTCAGAGAGGCTCGGAATTCAGACATCAGGGAGGACGGGAGGAAGCAGGCAAGTGCCCCTACAGATAAGGCTCAGGGCAAGAGGGCAGATCAGGTGTGTGACCTGGGCCTCAGGGGGTCCCTGCAGAGGGCCCACTACAGCCTCAGTGTCTGCTGTGAGCCCCATCAGTCACTTGTCCCCTAGTGTCCTGGGAAGGCCGTGTCTCGGCCCCACCATTGAAGCTGCACTGTCCCAGGCAGGCCACCGCCCCTCGTGTGTCTCCAGACACACTGGGACTGCCGCACCCTTCTGATCCCTCCTGCTAGACCTTCATCCCAGCAGAGGCTGCCTCAGCCTGTCTGTTGTTTCCATTGCCTTCCATCAGACCAGCCCCATGTGCCTAGGCTGGTGACACCAGGCTAGAGGCAGGTCTCAGCAGACAAGCTCAGTTCACTGACCCAGCTTCCATCCCCCGACACCCAGTGGGAGTCCGGACTGTCACTCCCCTTCACCCCGGCCTGGAACGGTTTTTCCTGCTATCTGACAGGGTAATCATGTAGCAGGCAAATGTGTAATTTAGTCAGGTATTTTGGGATAGGTTCAAAGGCATAGCCCCACTTCTTCTAGCCGTGATGTATAATGGACATACGTGTAATTGCTTCCAGTGCACACAGGATGTTTGGCGATCATGTCCTCTCCCCAAAATAGAAGCCAGCTGGCTTTCTGGCCTCACAGACTCATAGAGCTAAAGGGATCAATAGATTTTCTAGGCCAAGGGTTACAAAGCCAGATGCCCCTACGTAGCTGGCAGGTCCCCTGGGCAGGACAGTAGGCCGGGTGTGAGGCACTAGGGTGGAGCGGGGCCTGTGGCCCTGGGCCGGTGCCCTTGAACCAGCAGGCATCGCCATGCACATGGACCCATGGTGTAAGATCTTCAGCTTTTCACTCAAAGTCTGTACTCCAGATAGTTTATGTGAAACGTTACAGTTTTTAAATGTTACAACTAATTTGGTTCATGTTACTTTTTTTCTTCTTTAACTGGAGGGATCAAACCAAACCTGGCTCCAGGTCAGCCCTGCACAGACAAGGAGTGATAAGGAGCAGTGTGGGAAGGCCCAGGAGCAAGCGAAAGGCAGGACTCCAACCTCGGCAGGTTCCTATGTCCCCACCCAGCTGGAGTCCCCGCAGTCGCTATGAGTTAGGTACAGTAGGTGACTGCAGAGGCCACTCTACAAAGAGCCTGAGGTCCCAGGAAGGGGTTCCCTGGAGAAACCACGTGGCACTGCCAAGGCATAGCTGCAGTCAGGCTGAATATAAGAATGGGGTTCTTTCTTCCCTTGCCCTACAGTGGAATTCAAGTCTGGGAAATTGCTAAACCCGAACAGCCATGCTGTGGCCCAAGTGCCTGCAAATGGCCTGACCTGAGAAATCAGAACCACACAGCGATGACCTGCCCGAAGGTGCTGCCCACCCACCACCATGCCCACTGGACAACCCTAACAAGAGAGCCTTTGCAGAGGAATGTGCATGTCCCAGACTGGGACTCTGGGCCCCCACAGCCTTGTAATTTGATGAATTGTCAACATCTGGACCATAATTACTGGGCCCTAGACTGATAATCCTGGAAAGCCCCCCATCCAGGGGCCCTGCTCTCGTGCATTTGGAGGGCTCCATTCCCCGACGGGGGCTGTCAGCACTCATTACGACCAGAAAGCAGGACGGTCACCCAGCTCGGGCCAGTTGGAACATTTACTCCTGTCTCCGTCTAAACACAGTCATTGTATCGATTTACATCCATTCAACAGAACTCCTACCAGACGGAAGGCCTGAGCCACAGCTAAAGGGGGAACAGTGTCAGCCCCCTGCAGAGGAAACGGTGGGCACAACATCTTTGCCTTGTTCCCTGGTGAGCATTGAGAAGCTCCAGTGATGGAGCTGGCACACTCCTGGCCCAAACTTAACTTTACCAAGAAACCTGCCCTCTTTTTCCATTTCTCAAAAGATGGCTCCAGGGAACCCAGATATACCCATGGGGCGAGGGAGGGAGCAAACCCCTGAAGATAAGAGATGTCAGCAGTGGCACAACCTGGCATTTCACAACCCGCCACTCGGAAGGCCAGACCAGTGTCCCTCCCCAGCGCTGCCCACCCCAGGGACAGTGCAGACTCTAGCTCCATGTCCACTTGCCTGTAGGATCTCACAACTTGGTTTGATATGAAAGAGACAGAGGAGACTATCCTGGGACCCATGTTGAACTTGTCATTTGAGAGAAGAGTGTGACCTCCATTTGACAGATGAGGAAACTGAGGCTCCCGGCTGCTCAGGGCTCTAGCGAGGCAAGGGGGGTGGGGCAGCACAGGGGCTCTGTCCTCTTGACCTGTGATTCAAGGTTCTGTTTGCTTCCATGCATCCAAAATCATCCTGAAGTTCAGCTCATCTGCACCAGGGAGGAGTGATTTAAAACATAATCCAGGCTTGTAAACAGCTGTGGGGCTTCATGGAGGGCAGAAGGCGTTGAAAGCCTCTAGTGAATTCCACAGCTTTGATCAGGAAGGAGAAGGAACCAGCAGGAACTGAGCGCCTCCAGACACGATGCTGTGGCATCTGACCCTCAGGATCAGCTGTTCTATGGAAGCTGAGGCTCAGGGAGGGGATGTGAACCCAGGGAAGGCCAGAGTCCTGCCTTCACGCTATGGGCTGCCCAGTGTCATTTCTTCCTCTCCTCTGATGTGAAATGCAAGGAGAAAAGTGGCTGGAGCAGCCAATGGTCAGGGAAGGGATGGCTTTCTGGATAAGACCTCCTGCCACCAAGGCCCTACGTCATCCAGTCTGAGACTCTGCTCTTCCAGATGGCCTGGCTCCCCAGAGCAGCCCGGCTCCCCAGAACAGCCCCCTGCTGTTCAAAACCAACTTGTCATCAGCTGGAGCACTCAGCCTGGATTTTGTCCGGCCTTGGTTCAACCTCTCTGCTGGACCCACCCTTCCCCAGAATGTTTGTCCTCCTCTCAGAGCACTCCGAGCCAGGCTTAGGCCTCCTTCCAACCCATGGAAATACTGAGTTCATAGATGGTTCACACCGCCTGCCACTGTAGTAGCTTTGCTAAGGCTCAGCCAGGGCCTGAAACAAGGGGTCCAGGGAAGCTGGGAACACTGCCCTCCAGGAGACCCACAAGCAGAATGATGGCTCAGGCAAGTCTGGCAGGAAGGAAACCTATTTCACGGGGTGTAACTCCTTACTTGACCATGGACTTCCCTTCCCCAGGCAGGCCTGTTACCACCCTGCAGGACAGTGTTCCAGGGGCACCCGTTTGGTAAAAGCAGTATTAGGGTAACTGTGGTGAGGGCCCATCCTCTAAGGGTCCTAGTCCAGGGCCCAGCCTACCCCAGGAGAAAAGGGGTCAGAATCATGCCCCAAAGCGAGGCTAGTCTGTCTGACTCCAAAGCCAGGCTGTTTGCTCCTCCACCCCACCCTTCTGTGAGCCCCCTCCTCAGTGACCCCCAGTGACCCATGGTCACCTAGCAGCCTCTCCAAACACCAGCTGTTTCCCCAGACAGAGAATTCAAGGGCCTGGGTGCAACCTTCCTGCCTAGGGGTCATCAGAGATGAGCTCAGAGCCACCTCCCCAGATTCAGGCCATGACTGTGAGTCGGCTCCATCCCCAAAGCCAAGCCAGTGCCCTCTGGTCTCTAATATTCGCATGTGTGTTTGCCAAAGAGACCTTCTTGGTGTCATATCTAACCACATACAGCTCCAGTGTGGGGTTCCTGAGGAGCTCGCCTTTCCTTCAGCCCCACCATGGGCGTTTCCAAGGGCACTGCTCTGCATGCCCCTTCTGCCCTTATTCAAAAACTACAAACTTTATCCAAGTCCCAGGAGCTAAACATTCTGTGACCCCAAATACAGCCAGTACCCAGGGTGGAAAACTTGCTTTTCTGCCACTTGTGGGACTTCTCACACACCAGCAAGCTCGGGACCAAGGCTGCACCGTCAGTGCGCCACTGGGACCATCTTGTAGGTGGCGGTGGGGGAGCACCCACTCGTAGGAGGGGGCAGCTGAGGTATGGCCTTCAGACTGCACTCAGAGACAGTTGGTGGCACTGAACTTTCCCCTCTGGGGTCAAAGCCAAGGGATCATCCCCAGGCTCCCTTCTGCTGCAGACATTTCTAGAAGATCAGGGCACCATGGCACCATGTGCTTCACATCAACTGGAAGGGGTCTGGCAGAAAGTCAAAGTGAAACAGGCTCCAGGGAGCCCTTCCCTGGAAAGGGCTCTTCAGTGAGGGGGTCAGAGATACCAGGAATCCTGGAAGGAAGGCAAAGCCTAGGAGGCATCTCCTACAGCAGATATCTCAGGGTTCAAAACCTATTTCACGGTGTAACTCCTTACTTGACCATGGACTTCCCTTCCCCAGGCAGGCCTGTTACCACCCTGCAGGACAGTGTTCCAGGGGCACCCGTTTGGTAAAAGCAGTATTAGGGTAACTGTGGTGAGGGCCCATCCTCTAAGGGTCCTAGTCCAGGGCCCAGCCTACCCCAGGAGAAAAGGGGTCAGAATCATGCCCCAAAGCGAGGCTAGTCTGTCTGACTCCAAAGCCAGGCTGTTTGCTCCTCCACCCCACCCTTCTGTGAGCCCCCTCCTCAGTGACCCCCAGTGACCCATGGTCACCTAGCAGCCTCTCCAAACACCAGCTGTTTCCCCAGACAGAGAATTCAAGGGCCTGGGTGCAACCTTCCTGCCTAGGGGTCATCAGAGATGAGCTCAGAGCCACCTCCCCAGATTCAGGCCATGACTGTGAGTCGGCTCCATCCCCAAAGCCAAGCCAGTGCCCTCTGGTCTCTAATATTCGCATGTGTGTTTGCCAAAGAGACCTTCTTGGTGTCATATCTAACCACATACAGCTCCAGTGTGGGGTTCCTGAGGAGCTCGCCTTTCCTTCAGCCCCACCATGGGCGTTTCCAAGGGCACTGCTCTGCATGCCCCTTCTGCCCTTATTCAAAAACTACAAACTTTATCCAAGTCCCAGGAGCTAAACATTCTGTGACCCCAAATACAGCCAGTACCCAGGGTGGAAAACTTGCTTTTCTGCCACTTGTGGGACTTCTCACACACCAGCAAGCTCGGGACCAAGGCTGCACCGTCAGTGCGCCACTGGGACCATCTTGTAGGTGGCGGTGGGGGAGCACCCACTCGTAGGAGGGGGCAGCTGAGGTATGGCCTTCAGACTGCACTCAGAGACAGTTGGTGGCACTGAACTTTCCCCTCTGGGGTCAAAGCCAAGGGATCATCCCCAGGCTCCCTTCTGCTGCAGACATTTCTAGAAGATCAGGGCACCATGGCACCATGTGCTTCACATCAACTGGAAGGGGTCTGGCAGAAAGTCAAAGTGAAACAGGCTCCAGGGAGCCCTTCCCTGGAAAGGGCTCTTCAGTGAGGGAGTCAGAGATACCAGGAATCCTGGAAGGAAGGCAAAGCCTAGGAGGCATCTCCTTAGATTCCCTGGACGGCCACCCGTCACCCCTGCTACCCTGTGCTGGAGGAAGGAGAGCACTCCTCAGAGAGCAGGGCCTATGTGGAGCCCTGGGACAAGTTCCACTGGCTCAGCTTCTTCATCCATAGGAAGGGACATGGCACCGGTCTCCCAGGGCTGTGGCAAGGGCAGAGCCTGTGAAAGATATGCACTCAAGTCCAAAGCAAGCCTTTCTCTGTGATAAAGCCCTGCCTTAATCAGTGGCGCCTTGAACTTATCATGCAATCTAGTTCCAAGGCCAGCTGCTGCTGGTGACTTAGTAGTGAGGTCTGCTGTGTCCTCCCTCCTGGCATATAAAGAAAAGAACTTCATTTAGTTCTAACCACACCTTAGTCTGTTTTCTTTTGTTTCTTGTGATGAAGAGTGAAGGTCTACCCTCTTGGTAACTTGCAAGTATATACTACAGTATTGTTACCTATAGTCATCATTGCTGTACGTTACATTGCCAGAGCTTATTTATCGTATAAGTAGAAGGTGGTACCTTTTGACCCCTTCTTCCATTCCACCCACACCCACACCCACCCATCCCCTACTTCTGGCAACCTCCAATCTGTTCTCTGTACCTATGAGCTCATTTTTTGTTGTTGTTTTGTGTTTAGATTCTAAAAATAAGTGAAGTCATGTGGCATTTGTCTTTTACCGCCTGACTTTTTTACCTAGCATAATGCACTTCACAGTCCAGCCATGTTGTTGCAAAAGGCAAGATCTCATTCTTTTTCATGATTAAATAGTATTCTAGTGTGTGTGTGTGTGTGTGTGTGTGTGTGTACCACATCTCCTTTATCCATTCATCGTTAGGTTGCTTCTCTGTCTTTCCTATTAAGAATAATGCTGCAGTGGAGGTACAGATATCTTTCTGAATCATTGCTTTCCTTTTCCTCAGGTAAATGCCTTGAAGTGGAATTGCCAGATCATAAGGCAGTTCTGGTTTGATTCTTTGGGGAACCTCCACTCTAGTTTCCCTGGTGGCTGCACAGTTTATTCCCATCAGTAGCACAAAGGGCTTTCTTTTTCTCTACATCCTCGCCTTCTTATGTCTTGAAAAGGAAAGAATGTTACTTAATTCTAAGCTGCATCTTCCTCTCTAATTTCTATCTGCATCATGACTGTTTAAATTCATGTAGAATAAAGAAGGGTGACGTTTGCACTATGTTGGCGCTCAGGTTGGCAGGACGACAGACACATGCAGGGCCTGGGCACAGAGTCTGCAGTGGCCACCACTCTGGACAAGGTGACTGGGGGCCCAGGAACAGGCGAGATCCAGTGGGCCATGGGATAGAGCAGGGAAGGCTTGAACAGAGGCATACAAGGGAAGAGAACGGCCAGAGGCCAAGTAAGACCACTGTCAGGGCTCAAGTGCAGTGTGGGCTCCTGTGTTTGCAGAGCTGAAGTGCCTGCCATCTGGGCTCCAGCCCCTGCCTCTTCTGGCTGCATGGCCTGGGGCAAGGCCTTCCCGTCACTGGGCTTCAGTTTCCCCCTCTGTAAAATGAAGGTAACACCTGCCTTACATGGTGTTTCTGGTATGATTCAGACAGAGTATGGAGGCCACCAAACAGGCCCCAACGAGATCCAGGTTGGGACTGGGATCTCTACATTATGGCAGCTGAGAGACCAGGCCAGGGTGAGGGGTCTCAGGTAGAGACACCCAGAAGGACACGGCCCTGTGAGGGCTGGAGAATGGGGGTGGATGGGGGCA
This sequence comes from Tragulus kanchil, assembly GCA_022376925.1. Lineage (NCBI taxonomy): Eukaryota > Metazoa > Chordata > Mammalia > Artiodactyla > Tragulidae > Tragulus > Tragulus kanchil. Next base: position 72,863,238 of record JAIOJX010000029.1, on the reverse strand, counting down.
GGGCCCACTCTTAGTGGGCTGCCGAAGGGAAGAGGCCTCTCATGTGGATCCATGTCGAGACAACCAGGAGGTGACCAGAGCAGACAGGCCAGCTCAGGCAGCCCCTGATGAGTTAGATATGATGGGGATTGAAACTGCACCTGACCAGGAGCCCCAGGACTCCTACGACCTTGAAGTGGCCCCATTCCCCCTCTCCTGGGACCCAAGCTGCCCCCAGGCCATCATCCTGACATGGAGACCCTTGACTGAATGTGAAGCGAGTGACCAGAAGCACTTAGAGGACCGATTTTAAGAATGTCCCTGGTTTCCAGTCTGGAGGGAAGCCCTTGCATGAGAGCACCGAGAAGCAGCCATGGTCCTGGTGTCTGGGGTCGGCAGGTGGCTGTGCGCCAGGGCAGTCTGGAGACCCACTCAGGAAAACCGGCTGCTCCCAGATGGACCCCCACAGGCAAGGTTTGGTAGACCCTGTCCACGGCACCCCCATTGGAGTCCTCTGTTCTCCCACAAGGAGGCAGAGCTAGCGAGGCTTTGTCCGGTGGGTAGACAGGTGAAGGGGTAGTGGGGCTTCTGTACAGTGCGACTAGCCCCCTGCAGACACCGCAAAGATGAAGGTCCACCCTTCACAGTTTCAGGCATGACCTTCCTTCCTGAGCCACTCAGCCTGACTGAGGGAATGTGGGCACATGCCCAAATCCTGTGAGTGGAAGTGGGGGTGTCTTTGAAGAAGGAATAGGCTCTGTTGTCAGAGGAGGGGATGCTGGGCAGCAAACAACATGGAGATGCCCCCATCCTTGTCTCTGTGAAATGTACCCCAAACCGTGAGCTCAGGGCAGGCTTTTGTCTCTTGTCACTCAGTGCCTCTGGGTCGTAAAACACAGAAGAAATATAACCTCTGCACTCTCTCTCTCTCTCATTTTCCAGGGGCCACTGGGTCTGGATGGAAAGCCCGTAAGTGATAACAGGACAGTTGTAGGTGGTCCTGAGATGGGGCTGCCCCTGGGGTTGGGAGCAACCGTGAACACCAGAGGGAAAAGCCACTGAGAACATGTTTCAGCATGGGGAAAAGCTCTTTGACCTTCAGATTTAAGTTACAATTCAGCTCCACCACCTACTGACTGTGCAACCCTATGGAAGCTTTTTCCCCTTCCAAGCCTGAGACTTCTTTTTTGTCAAACAGTCATATTAACTCTCCTCACAGGGATGCTGGGGGTACAAAGAACTGTGAACAACACTGTCCCTGGTGTCCAGTCAGCCCTCAAAACACATAAGGCCCTCCCAGCAGGCCCTCGGCACAAAGCATCCCCTCACACAGTCTCAGGACTTAGATGGTGAACATCACACAGGAGAGTTCTCAGCACTGGGCCAAAGCATGTGGTCCATGGGCATCCCTAGCAGAATGAATAAGGTGCGCATAGATAGCATAATTAAAGTAATACTTGGATATGAATGAAAGGAAGGAAGGACAGATGGATGAATAGATAGATGGGCAGATCGATGGATAAGCAGGTGGATGGAAGGACAGTCAAATGAGGTAATGAATCAAAAATTGTACAGACAGTTGGATGCATGGAAAAGTAGATGAGTTTGTGGATGTATAAATGCCTGATGGTTGGGCAGACAATTGAGTGAATAAAATGAATGGATTAACAAATGAGCTGATTGATGATGGGTACATTGTTAAAGGATGGGAGGAAAGAACCCACTACCTAGATGGGTAAGTTGTTGAAAGAGTGAATGAACGAATCCCTTACTAGCTGAAGAGAACATTAATAATTTTGGACAAAGGCCAGTGACTGAGGCCCCTGACCGAGGGTCTGAGCCCCAAGCGGGCCCACGGCAGCCTAGCCCCCACCCTCAGGGTCTCTGAGCCCCACAGTTAGTGCCTTGTGTGTGACCTCACCCACTTCTCTAGGAGTCTTGGTATGAATAATTTGGCAAGACCAAAAGAGACACATTTCCCTGCAGCCAGAGAGTGAAAGCCACCACCATGGCCTGCAAGGAGCCACCTCCACATTCCTACACCCCCAGACCTGGAGGGCAGGGACTCCCCACTGGTTTCTCAGCACAGGGGGACTGAGCAGGGAGGGTTCTCTGGAGAAGAGACTAGCATGCATGCCCCTGTTCAGAGAGGATGCCAGTGACCACCCCAGTCCCTGTCTTCTTCTTGGTGAGGACTGAGGTGCAGAGCTGCCTTGGGGCCAGCACAGGCAGTCCTCATAAAGGCTGATAGGCTCGTGTGGTTTTTCACTCAGCCACTTACAGCTCTGCTCAGCCTCACAGACCCTTCTGCCCTCAGAGCCTTAGGGGAACTAGAACGGGGCCAGCCTCGTCTTTCTCACTCATCCATATTCTTCCTCTGTCTTCCTTCTCCAGGGACTTCCAGGCCCCAAAGGGGAAAAGGTAAGTGGTGTTGGAGGCTGTCCAGATGTGGTAGGCAGAAAAAGGAGGCCAGAAACCTACCTTCAAGCCCCAGTTCCAGAGTGTGACCTCAGGCAAGTCACATCCCCTCCTAGAGGTTCGGTTTCTTCATCTGTGAAGTGGGGTTAGTGGTGCCTACCTCCTAAGTAAAACCTACTAGTTGGAGATGATCAGATAATGCAGGTGGATGGAAGGACAGTCAAATGAGGTAATGAATCAAAAATTGTACAGACAGTTGGATGCATGGAAAAGTAGATGAGTTTGTGGATGTATAAATGCCTGATGGTTGGGCAGACAATTGAGTGAATAAAATGAATGGATTAACAAATGAGCTGATTGATGATGGGTACATTGTTAAAGGATGGGAGGAAAGAACCCACTACCTAGATGGGTAAGTTGTTGAAAGAGTGAATGAACGAATCCCTTACTAGCTGAAGAGAACATTAATAATTTTGGACAAAGGCCAGTGACTGAGGCCCCTGACCGAGGGTCTGAGCCCCAAGCGGGCCCACGGCAGCCTAGCCCCCACCCTCAGGGTCTCTGAGCCCCACAGTTAGTGCCTTGTGTGTGACCTCACCCACTTCTCTAGGAGTCTTGGTATGAATAATTTGGCAAGACCAAAAGAGACACATTTCCCTGCAGCCAGAGAGTGAAAGCCACCACCATGGCCTGCAAGGAGCCACCTCCACATTCCTACACCCCCAGACCTGGAGGGCAGGGACTCCCCACTGGTTTCTCAGCACAGGGGGACTGAGCAGGGAGGGTTCTCTGGAGAAGAGACTAGCATGCATGCCCCTGTTCAGAGAGGATGCCAGTGACCACCCCAGTCCCTGTCTTCTTCTTGGTGAGGACTGAGGTGCAGAGCTGCCTTGGGGCCAGCACAGGCAGTCCTCATAAAGGCTGATAGGCTCGTGTGGTTTTTCACTCAGCCACTTACAGCTCTGCTCAGCCTCACAGACCCTTCTGCCCTCAGAGCCTTAGGGGAACTAGAACGGGGCCAGCCTCGTCTTTCTCACTCATCCATATTCTTCCTCTGTCTTCCTTCTCCAGGGACTTCCAGGCCCCAAAGGGGAAAAGGTAAGTGGTGTTGGAGGCTGTCCAGATGTGGTAGGCAGAAAAAGGAGGCCAGAAACCTACCTTCAAGCCCCAGTTCCAGAGTGTGACCTCAGGCAAGTCACATCCCCTCCTAGAGGTTCGGTTTCTTCATCTGTGAAGTGGGGTTAGTGGTGCCTACCTCCTGAAATGGTTACAGGACTTACATTTGACAAGTTTAAAGTACCTGGAGAGTTGAATCTGAGTTTTCCCAGGGCCAGAGTGTAAGAAAAAACTCACAGCATAGTCTACCCAAAATGTTGGGTTTCATTTCCAAATAATCAATCCTGAAAAGGGGAAGGTATCAGGAGAGCCAGGGGAATTGAACACTGTTGATGGCATTTTTGGTGGGGAAGACGCCTTCCAGGAGAACAAATGGTAGAGTGCTATCTCTGGAATATTCGTAGCCCTTTGCGAGAACTTCCCTGGCCTATTTGGCACTAACTGTCACAGTCAGACTCCTGGAGGGCTGGGACTCCAAGTGCCTTGGAAGGGAGCAGGAGAGGGACCACCGTTGGAGTCAGGGGCCAGAACAGCCCCGAGTGTGGTAGAACCAAAAGGCACTTCTAAGGCAGGACAGGGCAGGGCTGCTCTGTGCCACCCATAGCCTCCACTGTGGTGTGCCCTGCATAGGTCAGGACAGTCAGGGCTCCAGTCCTCCGTCAGGGCTGAGCAGGGCACCGCATCTGGTGTTCAGAGCCTCAGACTGGCATTCCAGCTCCACCACCCACTGTGCCATCTGTGGCAAGTGGCCCAGCTCTGTGGGCCTCCGTTTCTCTATCTGTCAAATAAAATCAATCTCTGCTGGAAAAGACTATGCCAGGTCATGGGCTAAGTGCTCTTTGTAGATGAGGAGACACTTCTGCAGGTGGCAGGTGGAGTGACTGCCTACCTGCCAATTCTGGCTGCTGCCACTGAGTGAAAACGATTGAGGCAGGGGTTGTGAAACCAGAGAGAAACTGATGTCTTTGCAGCAACTACTCTGTAACACACTGCCCCAAAACTTGGTGACTTAAAACTGTGAATCAATTATCATCCGTCATTATTCCAAAGTTCAAGGGACTCTGCTGTCTCTGGAGGCTGGCAATAGCTACAGGTCACCTGGCTCCAAGCCCTGGATTACTAGGTGTGTGACCTTGGGCAAGTTACTTAGCTTCTCCGTGCCTCACTTTCCTCATTGGAAATGGAGATAACATAAAGCCTGTATGTTATTTGTATTAGAATTGAAGTCAGACCATGTACATGAAGCAAAAGTAAATGCTCCACACATGTGAAGAAGTAATAGACGTCATGGTGACATATCATCTTGTTTTTTGTTCCCAGGGTGCACCAGGAGACTTTGGCCCCCGGGTAAGAATTGAACAAGATCCTCCCCCAACCCCACATGGTTTCTTTCATATCATACTAAGGCATACCGTAACGTTTCTTTGGGGGCCCTATGCTTATCACAGAAAGAAGTGGGGGACAGTGCCTCTCCCCACCCATGGTCTATCTCACCGCCTGTTTTCACTCAAGCAACCATTGGGTAGAGGCTCCGGGCACCTTGATCTGGCTGAGGCTGCCATTCCCTACACGGCAAGCAGACATTCCAGTCACGCTTACCACCATAGGCGGGCAGACAGTGGGGCTGGCACTGGGCTCAGACTAGAAACTGATCCTCCTGAGGGCAGCTGGCACCCAGGACGAGGGAAGACTGTGGTTGGAGCCTGCTGCCAGAGCCCAGAGTTCAGCTCTGCCACTTACCAGCCAAGTGACATGAAGTGAATCACCTCCCCTTGAGGTGAATTTCTCCAGCTGTGAAGGGGTGTCAACCTTCAATCCTGTACCGCCACCCACTGAAGTGAAGATTTATGTCAATCAGGAAAGTGGGTGCGCAGCACCCCAAGTGGGAACAGTAAGCCAGAGTTGCCTCTAGCCTCCCATTCCCCCTGTACCCAGGGACCCAGAAGTGCCCTGTGCCCAACTAGGGATCTCCTCAACAGAGCCTGAAGCAGAGTGAGGTCTCCTCCTGGGTGGGCCCCCCCAGAATGGATCTTGGCAATTAGCATGGCTATTGGTGGGGAGCTCAACTGGGGGCGCCCACTTGTGGATCTGTGTGGCTCAGGCTTCTCCCAGCCTGGTGGGGACATTTCTAAAGGGCCATCCCAAGAGCAGCATTCTAAGAGGCAGGAGGCCAGTTAAGAGCCATCTCCAGAGGGGGCATAGCATTCTGTTGGTCACAGAAGTCATAGGAACCACCGGAGTCAAGAGGGTGAAGAGATGGACTCCTGGGGGAGTGAGAGGTCCCGTTGCAGAAGAGCAATTCAAGCATAGCAGCCATCTTTAGAGAATGTGGTCTGCCACTTCCAGTGACCTTCCTCTCTCAGGCTGGGTGAAGCAGCTTTGCCTCCAGAGATAGCCTGGTGGTTTCTAAATCTCCTGCCTGCCTTTCTCATCACACACCTGTTTGCTGACTAGTAAGAAGTAATAGACGTCATGGTGACATATCATCTTGTTTTTGTTCCCAGGGTGCACCAGGAGACTTTGGCCCCGGTAAGAATTGAACAAGATCCTCCCCAACCCCACATGGTTTCTTTCATATCATACTAAGGCATACCGTAACGTTTCTTTGGGGGCCCTATGCTTATCACAGAAAGAAGTGGGGGACAGTGCCTCTCCCCACCCATGGTCTATCTCACCGCCTGTTTTCACTCAAGCAACCATTGGGTAGAGGCTCCGGGCACCTTGATCTGGCTGAGGCTGCCATTCCCTACACGGCAAGCAGACATTCCAGTCACGCTTACCACCATAGGCGGGCAGACAGTGGGGCTGGCACTGGGCTCAGACTAGAAACTGATCCTCCTGAGGGCAGCTGGCACCCAGGACGAGGGAAGACTGTGGTTGGAGCCTGCTGCCAGAGCCCAGAGTTCAGCTCTGCCACTTACCAGCCAAGTGACATGAAGTGAATCACCTCCCCTTGAGGTGAATTTCTCCAGCTGTGAAGGGGTGTCAACCTTCAATCCTGTACCGCCACCCACTGAAGTGAAGATTTATGTCAATCAGGAAAGTGGGTGCGCAGCACCCCAAGTGGGAACAGTAAGCCAGAGTTGCCTCTAGCCTCCCATTCCCCCTGTACCCAGGGACCCAGAAGTGCCCTGTGCCCAACTAGGGATCTCCTCAACAGAGCCTGAAGCAGAGTGAGGTCTCCTCCTGGGTGGGCCCCCCCAGAATGGATCTTGGCAATTAGCATGGCTATTGGTGGGGAGCTCAACTGGGGGCGCCCACTTGTGGATCTGTGTGGCTCAGGCTTCTCCCAGCCTGGTGGGGACATTTCTAAAGGGCCATCCCAAGAGCAGCATTCTAAGAGGCAGGAGGCCAGTTAAGAGCCATCTCCAGAGGGGACATAGCATTCTGTTGGTCACAGAAGTCATAGGAACCACCGGAGTCAAGAGGGTGAAGAGATGGACTCCTGGGGGAGTGAGAGGTCCCGTTGCAGAAGAGCAATTCAAGCATAGCAGCCATCTTTAGAGAATGTGGTCTGCCACTTCCAGTGACCTTCCTCTCTCCAGGCTGGGTGAAGCAGCTTTGCCTCCAGAGATAGCCTGGTGGTTTCTAAATCTCCTGCCTGCCTTTCTCATCACACACCTGTTTGCTGACTAGATGGTTTTCCCGAGGCTCAGTCCGGGCTTTATAAGTAGAGACCATCGTGTGTACGGCCGCCGCGTCCTCAAGGTAGACTGGCCGAGTCGGGGCTGGTGTGCACGCTCCCCTCGACTCACCACATGTTCCCAGGGGGAGACCTCAGCCATCCAGCCCTTCTGGGAGGAGGAGGGTGACCAGCCTCGTGGCAAGTAAGTCAGGAGAAGACCCTAGGCCCCCTCTAGGACCTGCTCAAGGGTCTACCCCCATTTGCTGCCTTGATAAGGAGAGTCCAGGCCAGTGGTTCCCACCCTGAGCCCTTGAACTGTGAAGGAGCAGCAGATTCCGAACACAGTGTACAATGAGACAGGAATCACCCAGCACCGCTGCCACTCCAGTCAGGTAACATGACCAAACTCAGCAGTCTTTCAGCTGGAGTTCTATCCTCCACGTCAGACTGTTCTATGTGGTGGGCATGGAGAACTTCAGTTTACTTTTTAATTGGGAAAGACAAGTGAGCTATGTCTTATGTGCAATGGTCTAGAGAAGCAAATTTTCTCCTATTGTGGGGTCCATGGATGAAAAAACAAAACGTCTAAAAGAGACTCCTATCTCAGTGGCCAGAGGAGACACTGCCTGTCCTAACTTGGTAACCCTGGGTAGATTATTACACTCTCTGACCCCTGGCTTCTCCATCTGTAAAAAAGACAGTAGCAGTGTCCTGGCCAGGTGGTCGCTGGGTTGTGTGAGACGACCTCACCCCTCAGCTCAGGGCACACAGCAGGGGCCCAGTCTGCCAAAGCCTTCTTCACTTGATGACAGTAGGGTTGAAAGTTGCTGGCACTGTGAGCTGGGCATGTCCCATTCCTGTGCCTGACCCAGCACTGGGCAGGGACCACTGAGGCAGCAGAAAGGGCTGGGGGCAGTGTGGTCTCTCCTCCTTGCAGGGGCATGCCACAAGACAAGGGCTCTGGCTGCCTGAGGTCTAACCCATTACTAACACAGCCGAGAGTCAGAGATTTGGTGCTGCAAGAGAGATGGTGTGGCCTTTGTTGCCTTTTTTTATCTTTAAAGATAAGTATAGATTAACATGCAGTTGTAGTAAATACCTCATATGCCCATCGTCCAGTTTCCCTCACTGACGACATCTTATGTCGCTATAGTACAATCTCACGCCCAGGAAGCTGACATTGATATAATACCCCAACCTCATTCCAATGTCACCCATTTCCCTTACTTGTGCATCTTATTTCCATGCAATAGTATCACTCTTGAGATTCATACAACCCCACAGAAAGAGCCCTCCTGCTGTTTCCCATCCCTCACCCCGGCAACCACTCAGCTATGCTCCATCTCTATGAATTTGCAATCCAAGAACCTCATGTAGATGCAGTCATCTAGTCGCTATCTTGTGAGACTGTTTTCTCGCTCAGCATAAATCTCTTGACACATCCAAATTGCTGCATGTGTCATTACTTTGTTTCTTCTTATTTACTGCTGAGCAGTGTTCCCTGATCTGTATGTACCCAGTTGGTTACCCATTCACCAATGAAGGACATTTGGCTTGTTTCTCTTGGGGAGCTATTATGAATAAAACTGCTATGAATGTTCATGTCTGGGCTTTTGTGTGGACATGTTTCTAATTTTCAATATTTTCAATGTTTTGGAAACCAAAATTTCCTCTATCACCTACTAAAGCAGGAGCTGACCGACCAAGAAGATCCTTCAGGAGGCAAACTGTCCCTATTCCCAAAGAAAAGAGGATGTTTGGGCACTTGTGCTTTTCCCCAAAAAGTTTCCCCTGGGTAGATTATTACACTCTCTGACCCTGGCTTCTCCATCTGTAAAAAAGACAGTAGCAGTGTCCTGGCCAGGTGGTCGCTGGGTTGTGTGAGACGACCTCACCCCTCAGCTCAGGGCACACAGCAGGGGCCCAGTCTGCCAAAGCCTTCTTCACTTGATGACAGTAGGGTTGAAAGTTGCTGGCACTGTGAGCTGGGCATGTCCCATTCCTGTGCCTGACCCAGCACTGGGCAGGGACCACTGAGGCAGCAGAAAGGGCTGGGGGCAGTGTGGTCTCTCCTCCTTGCAGGGGCATGCCACAAGACAAGGGCTCTGGCTGCCTGAGGTCTAACCCATTACTAACACAGCCGAGAGTCAGAGATTTGGTGCTGCAAGAGAGATGGTGTGGCCTTTGTTGCCTTTTTTTATCTTTAAAGATAAGTATAGATTAACATGCAGTTGTAGTAAATACCTCATATGCCCATCGTCCAGTTTCCCTCACTGACGACATCTTATGTCGCTATAGTACAATCTCACGCCCAGGAAGCTGACATTGATATAATACCCCAACCTCATTCCAATGTCACCCATTTCCCTTACTTGTGCATCTTATTTCCATGCAATAGTATCACTCTTGAGATTCATACAACCCCACAGAAAGAGCCCTCCTGCTGTTTCCCATCCCTCACCCCGGCAACCACTCAGCTATGCTCCATCTCTATGAATTTGCAATCCAAGAACCTCATGTAGATGCAGTCATCTAGTCGCTATCTTGTGAGACTGTTTTCTCGCTCAGCATAAATCTCTTGACACATCCAAATTGCTGCATGTGTCATTACTTTGTTTCTTCTTATTTACTGCTGAGCAGTGTTCCCTGATCTGTATGTACCCAGTTGGTTACCCATTCACCAATGAAGGACATTTGGCTTGTTTCTCTTGGGGAGCTATTATGAATAAAACTGCTATGAATGTTCATGTATGGGTTTTTGTGTGGACATGTTTCTAATTTTCAATATTTTCAATGTTTCTCTGGGACAAATGCCCAAAAGTGTGCCTCTATCACCTACTAAAGCAGGAGCTGACCGACCAAGAAGATCCTTCAGGAGGCAAACTGTCCCTATTCCAAAAGAAAAGAGGATGTTTGGGCACTTGTGCTTTGTCCCACACCTAAAATGTCTCATCGCTCAACTAAACATTGTGGTTGGGCTTCAGACACTGAGAGCTGAAGCAATGGCACATGCTGCGGAGGGTATGAGAGCCTGCTGACCCTTTATATGGAGGTATAGGACCTGTCCCTGCGTGTAGCCACCAAGATGTAGCAAGAGGTTCAATGACAAGGCGCTTTGCCCTGAGCCGGCCCAGGGCTGGGAAGGCAAAGGCATCTGGCCGCCCGTCTAAGGAGGGCTCTCTGTCTCTGGAGGCCAGAACCCCCCTTCCCCTCACTGTCAGAGTCATGTTGGGTCTAATCTCTTTCAGGGAGATCCAGGGCAAGATGGAGCTGCTGGGCCTCCAGGGCCCCCAGGACCCCCTGGGGCCCGAGGTCCTCCTGGCGACACTGGGAAAGATGGCCCCAGGGGAGCACCAGGCCAAGTGGTAAGAGAAGGCATGGAACTGGACCACCCAGGACATGGTTCTGTATTCACCCAAACTCCCAACCCTATCCTAACCCCAGCCCCATCCCTAGTCCAGACCCGACTCAACCCTAACTCTATCCCCAACCCCAACCCCAACCTAAATTCTTACTCCAATCACACCTTAACCTAGCACAAACCAGGTCCTTGACCCCAATGTAGACCTTGACTCCAAGTGAAAGTGTTAGTTGCTCAGTCATGTCTGACTCTTCGTGACCCCATGGACTGTAGCCCACCAGGCTTCTCTGTCCCTGCAATTTCCAGGCAAGAATGTTGCAGTGGGCAGCCATTCCCTTCTCCAGGGGATCTTTCGTACCGAGGGATTAGACCTGTGTCTGACCCCAAACTGATTTCCAAATCCAGATCCACACCCCAATTCAGACTATCATCCAGACCTTAACTCTCACTCCTACAGACTCTGACCCAACTCTTAGCCCCACATTCTAATTCCAAATAAATTCTGACCTTGGTTATCATCTTAGTCCCAATCCTGACCCTGAGACCCTGTCCCTGCAGATCTCTACTAACCTTTTCTCCCTCTCTCCCTCTCTCTCTCTCTCTTTTCTTCCCTCCCTCCCTCTTTCTCCCCAGTACTAACTCAGTTGTCCTCCCGTAGTCCTAACTCAAACACGGGGGTCAGACCTCATAGTACTACCCCCTTCCTTCCCCCAGGGGCTCAGGTTGGACTGTGCTTCTCCTTCAAAGTAGAGTCAGCACCTCCCCCAAACTGCCAGCAGGGTCCCCTTTCAGGGCAACTACTCAGCCGGCTCATCGATTCCTTGTCATGCTGGGCACATAACCGCCTGAGCCTCAACTTTTCTTCTGTGAAGTGAAGACAGTGATACCCGCTTCTCCAGGGCTTAGTGAGGACAAAGCTGTACGTGTGTGAGAGAATGTACTTGCAGCCCCAGCTCAGGGTCTGGCAGGAGACACGGGTTCAGTCAACAGTGAGCCCCACCTCCCCTCAGTGCTTGCCTTTTGTGCCTCCTCAGGGTCCCAAAGGAGAAGCTGGACAAGATGGTGAAATGGTCAGTATCCAGGGCATTTCAGAGGATTAGGCTGGCAAGACAGTGGTTCCCAACCCAGAAGGCCCTCTCCAGCACGCACCCGCCGCAGGACTCGGCGTGTAGCTGTCCAGTGTGCACACCTGTGCTCTTTCTCCACCACCAGTGGGGAGCTGATGGGCCAGGACCCCAACCCCAGCAAAATACTCACAGCCCCACACCCTCGGGGGAGGGCCTGCAGTCCACTTGTCACTGCTCAGGATCTAATGTGGATTTCTGTTCAAGCCGGGTTCCGGAGACAGCCCTGCCACTCTCTGGGACTTGACGTCACTCATTTTTTTTTTTTTAATGGTTTCTTTTGCAGGGGGCAGGTTGGGGAGGGGGGGTGGGCGGGCCACTTGTATTGGTCTTTCATTTGTCTATTTTCATCCATCTTTGTTCTTCGGCCCGTGTGGGCCTCCCATCGCAGTGGCCTCTGTTGTCTCAGAGCACCAGCTCTGGGCGCAAGCACTCCAGAGCTCCGGCTCGGTGATTGGACACATAGGTCCAGCCGCTCCGCGGCACATGGGATCTTCCCAGGCCAGGGATCGAACTGACTTCCCTTGCACTGCAAGGCGGTGTCCTTACTCACTGGACCACCAGGGAAGCCCGACGTCACTCTTTATAAAACAAGAAAACTAAGGAAGGCAGCTCAGGTGCCGCCTCTGGGAAAACATTTAACACTCTTTCTTCTTTTGTACCAGGGTCCAAGTGGACCCCCAGGGCCCAAGGTGAGTGTCTCTCCCTCCTGTTTCAGGTCTGGGCGTAGGGACTCCTTCACCCCACCAACTTCCCTCCCCACCCACCACCCCCTTAGGGCAACTACTCAGCCGGCTCATCGATTCCTTGTCATGCTGGGCACATAACCGCCTGAGCCTCAACTTTTCTTCTGTGAAGTGACCCGCTTCTCCAGGGCTTAGTGAGGACAAAGCTGTACGTGTGTGAGAGAATGTACTTGCAGCCCCAGCTCAGGGTCTGGCAGGAGACACGGGTTCAGTCAACAGTGAGCCCCACCTCCCCTCAGTGCTTGCCTTTTGTGCCTCCTCAGGGTCCCAAAGGAGAAGCTGGACAAGATGGTGAAATGGTCAGTATCCAGGGCATTTCAGAGGATTAGGCTGGCAAGACAGTGGTTCCCAACCCAGAAGGCCCTCTCCAGCACGCACCCGCCGCAGGACTCGGCGTGTAGCTGTCCAGTGTGCACACCTGTGCTCTTTCTCCACCACCAGTGGGGAGCTGATGGGCCAGGACCCCAACCCCAGCAAAATACTCACAGCCCCACACCCTCGGGGGAGGGCCTGCAGTCCACTTGTCACTGCTCAGGATCTAATGTGGATTTCTGTTCAAGCCGGGTTCCGGAGACAGCCCTGCCACTCTCTGGGACTTGACGTCACTCATTTTTTTTTTTTTAATGGTTTCTTTTGCAGGGGCAGGTTGGGGAGGGGTGGGCGGGCCACTTGTATTGGTCTTTCATTTGTCTATTTTCATCCATCTTTGTTCTTCGGCCCGTGTGGGCCTCCCATCGCAGTGGCCTCTGTTGTCTCAGAGCACCAGCTCTGGGCGCAAGCACTCCAGAGCTCCGGCTCGGTGATTGGACACATAGGTCCAGCCGCTCCGCGGCACATGGGATCTTCCCAGGCCAGGGATCGAACTGACTTCCCTTGCACTGCAAGGCGGTGTCCTTACTCACTGGACCACCAGGGAAGCCCGACGTCACTCTTTATAAAACAAGAAAACTAAGGAAGGCAGCTCAGGTGCCGCCTCTGGGAAAACATTTAACACTCTTTCTTCTTTTGTACCAGGGTCCAAGTGGACCCCCAGGGCCCAAGGTGAGTGTCTCTCCCTCCTGTTTCAGGTCTGGGCGTAGGGGACTCCTTCACCCCACCAACTTCCCCTCCCCCACCCCCATTGAAGCTAAAGCACCAGAGTTAGAAGACTAAGTTCTGTAACCTTAGGCAAATGACTTCATTTCTCTGTCAAATGGGATCGTGATAAACTGCCTGCCTTATCTTCACAGCAGGTTGTGGAGACTGAATAATAACCCAGGCTAATGGGTTTTCCACTACCTTGTCAGCTTTCTTTTCTTCCTTTCTTGAGCAGCACCTTCCAGGGTGGAAGGCAGGCTGTGGCCCTCCCTGAAGAAGCCAGAGCCCCTGGACTGCACAGGAGGGAAAGGGGGGAGAGAAGCCCTGTTTAGTGAGCATCTGCTGGGAGCCAAGGGCCTTCAGTGCATTCCCTCTAATCTCACAACCACCCTCTGAAACTGGGGGAATCACAGCCCCCTGGAGCAATGACGTGCTCAGCTTGGGATCACTCAATGATCACTCAGCTTGGGAAGGACCAGGTCAGGGTCAGAGTGGAGTCCAAGACTGTCAGCCCCATCACCCACGTGAATCTCTCGAGGAGCTCAGGCTCTCTAGGCTACGCTGAGTGGAGGTCATCAGAACCACTCCAACCGGAGCAGCAGGAGCCTGGTGGCCAGGTGGCTCTCACCAGAGTAAGCCCAGTGTTCCTGGAAGGAAGGCGGGGGTGGCCATGAAGGGTCTTCTTGGCAGGAATGTGGGAAATGGTTTGAAAGAAGAACAGGGGCTGGGCACAGTGGGACCAAACCCAAGTCCTTGCTGCAGGCGGCTGCTCTGAAGCCAGGAGTTCATTCATTCATTTATGCATCACTCACTCTTGGAGAAATATATCAAACACATCCAGTTATGCAAACACATCATTTGTTCCCACATCAAGTTGTTTCTCAACGTGTGATAGACCTGCGTGTTCAGGGCCCAGAGGTACTGAGCAGAGACACTAGAGGTGGGCTCTGTTCAAGCAGCCCCCAGCGGTGCCAGGTTGGGAACCACTGACTCGGACTGATCCTCCCCCACTTTTCCTGAGGCCAGGCTTCCTCCTCCTTATACTGGTCTCAGCAAAGCTGTTCCTCCTCTGAGGGGCTGTCCGCAACTGGGGACCACTGAAGCCCACCCTCTCCCTGAGTCCCTCTCTAGCCCACTATTCTCTTATATTCTCTTCCTAGCATGTCCACTTCCCAGCATGGGGCTATGAATTTATCAGGATATTTCCTGGCCCTTGGTTTCCTCTGACCCACTGAGCAGGGATTTTGTCTGCCTGGCCTGCCAGAGATACTCAGAGATGTTTGTTGACAAAGAGAAAGAATTACCTCTTCTTCACCCACCTATCCATTCCTTCTGCACACGCCTACTGAGGTGTGTCCTGGGCTAGGAGGGACAAGGGACAGAGGTGGATCTTACCCTACTCCTGCCCTAGAGAGACCAGGAGGGGCGGGGGTGCTGCTCCAACCCAGTGGGACCAGTGCCACTACCAGGAGTGAACTGGCGTGCTAGGGAGTGCCGAGGGGGATAGCTGCCTGACCGCCAGAGAACCGAGCCAATGTGTCCAAGTCTGAGGGCTGCAGCCTCCACTGTTCTCTTTTCAGGGGGATGGCGGGATGCCAGGCCAGCCAGGCCTCCCTGGACCCCCAGGGCCCAAGGTAGGTACACGCCCCCTGCCTCCCACCTCCCTAGTTCTCACGTGCCTGGTGAAGTGCCTCCCCAACACTTTCACATCACAGGCCCTCAGGTTGATGACCAGGGCAGGCCAGAGGAGGCGAGCAGGAAGGCCAGGGTCCCACTTACCAACAAGGCTGGCAAATCATCCAGGCCATCTGGATGCCTCACGCCTCAAGTCCTCTGATTCCCATCTTAGGTGGCCCTAGTGCCCTCGAGCTCTGAAGCCAGGAGTTCATTCATTCATTTATGCATCACTCACTCTTGGAGAAATATATCAAACACATCCAGTTATGCAAACACATCATTTGTTCCCACATCAAGTTGTTTCTCAACGTGTGATAGACCTGCGTGTTCAGGGCCCAGAGGTACTGAGCAGAGACACTAGAGGTGGGCTCTGTTCAAGCAGCCCCCAGCGGTGCCAGGTTGGGAACCACTGACTCGGACTGATCCTCCCCCACTTTTCCTGAGGCCAGGCTTCCTCCTCCTTATACTGGTCTCAGCAAAGCTGTTCCTCCTCTGAGGGGCTGTCCGCAACTGGGGACCACTGAAGCCCACCCTCTCCCTGAGTCCCTCTCTAGCCCACTATTCTCTTATATTCTCTTCCTAGCATGTCCACTTCCCAGCATGGGGCTATGAATTTATCAGGATATTTCCTGGCCCTTGGTTTCCTCTGACCCACTGAGCAGGGATTTTGTCTGCCTGGCCTGCCAGAGATACTCAGAGATGTTTGTTGACAAAGAGAAAGAATTACCTCTTCTTCACCCACCTATCCATTCCTTCTGCACACGCCTACTGAGGTGTGTCCTGGGCTAGGAGGGACAAGGGACAGAGGTGGATCTTACCCTACTCCTGCCCTAGAGAGACCAGGAGGGGCGGGGGTGCTGCTCCAACCCAGTGGGACCAGTGCCACTACCAGGAGTGAACTGGCGTGCTAGGGAGTGCCGAGGGGGATAGCTGCCTGACCGCCAGAGAACCGAGCCAATGTGTCCAAGTCTGAGGGCTGCAGCCTCCACTGTTCTCTTTTCAGGGGGATGGCGGGATGCCAGGCCAGCCAGGCCTCCCTGGACCCCCAGGGCCCAAGGTAGGTACACGCCCCCTGCCTCCCACCTCCCTAGTTCTCACGTGCCTGGTGAAGTGCCTCCCCAACACTTTCACATCACAGGCCCTCAGGTTGATGACCAGGGCAGGCCAGAGGGAGGCGAGCAGGAAGGCCAGGGTCCCACTTACCAACAAGGCTGGCAAATCATCCAGGCCATCTGGATGCCTCACGCCCTCAAGTCCTCTGATTCCCATCTTAGGTGGCCCTACTCTGTCCTGCCCTCGAGCCAGAAACTGAGTGCCTTCCTGGCTCCCTCATCCCCTTAAGACAACAACCAAACCCTGGCCAAGCTGCCTCTAACCTGGCTGAGTCCTTGAGCTGCTCCACCAACATTAAGACTGAACCAAAATGGGGCCTGGGACTGAGTCCGCTGGGCTGTACTGAGCTCACCACCACACCCCCAGGTGGGCTCAGGAAGCTTCTCAGGAACTCATCTGGAAGCTCACAGACCCTAGTCTGCCCCCAGCACCCTCCCACAGTAGACACCTCTGTGGAAAGGCCAGCGAGGGAGCACGGTGCCTCAGGTAGAGAGTGCAGACAGAGCCCTGGGGCCCAAGGTGACATCACGCGGGCTGCTCTGGTTCCCAAAGGCCCATTCTGGGGGATATTGGTTTCACTTCCAATCTACCCTTTTAAGTTGTGAGTCCAGGAGGTCCCTGACCAAGGGGTCTTATTCAACTGGCCATCAGAGGCTGGCCTGGAGGCCTGTGGCCAGTGGGTCTCAGAGGTAAAAAGGCTTTCACCGTGTAGCCTGGAGCCCCTGGGCCTCAGTGGCCCATCTTATACAAGAGATCAGAGAAAGGTCCCTCAGGTCCTCCCTCAGGGAGCCTCGTTCCTGGGATGTGAGTCACATCCATCCGCCCCATGCCCTTTGAGGAAGAGGGGCTTGGAGGGGGCGGAGAAGCTTTGGCTTCACCCACACACGCCTGGCTGCAACCTCGTGTCTCTACAGGGGGAGCCCGGCCATCCAGGCACTGATGGAGCCACAGGGCTGCGGGTAAGCAGCACCCCCATTCCAGACACACTGTGGAGATCCAGGGGCCCTATTCCTTCCAAAGTCCCTGAAGAATCCCCAGAGATCCCAGAAGAGCTCCAAGAACTGGGAGTCTTTTTTTTTTTCCTTTTAATTTTGGACTCTTTTTTTTTTTTTCTTGGTCCTTCATTTATTTATTTTCATCCATCTTTATTCTTTGGCCTATGTGGGCCTCCCATTGCAGTGGCCTCTCTCTTTGCAGAGCACCAGCTCTGGGTGCATGCGCTCCAGAGCACTGGCTCGTAATTGGACACACAGGTCCAGCCTCTCCAGGGGATGTGGGATCCTCCCAGGCTAGGGATCAAACTGGTGCCCCCTGCACTGCAAAGTGGACTCTTTACCCATTGGACCACCAGGGAAGCCCTGGAAGTCTTTTTTAATACTAATAATTCATTAGTGAGTTGGCTTTTTTTGTATGTCTTTAATCTCTTAATACATGCTTCGGGTAAAGTGTTCAGCTACGAATGTGAAAATAAGAATGCCGTCCTCTTCCCTCTTCTCCTCCCCAGACAAGTGTCTGCCTTCCTAGACTCTTTTTTTGGTTTGGGGGTTTTTTGGACATACGAAGCATACGCCTTGATTTGTCACATATGGTGTTATCCTGCCTCTATGGGGGCCTTGCCTTCCCCCAGCCCCACTTCACAGTTCACCCCTGTCGCTGGAGCGCAGCCTCCACAGCTGGTCCAGGATCTTTTGTGATGGTGCTTCTCGGCACACCTGGTCTTTCTGCTGTGAGGGATGAGCAAGCACATCCCTCTCGTTCTCCCGCAGGCTGCCTGCCTTCTCCAAAACAGAAAGGTCTAAGCCAGCCGCCCGGCTGAGCAGACAGCCAGGGAATTGGGTTAAGCACTGAGTGTGGAAGTTCAGGGTATACCTTACAGCTCCCCACGACCGTGGAGGCAACCGGCAAGGGAGGCCCTAGCCAGCTTCTCCTCCTGTGCAGCTGGCCTCAAGCCTGCCCCAAGCTCTCACAGCCCCTACGGCTCTAGCAGAGAAGAGTCCAGTGCGGAGGGAAGGTTCAGAGGGGAAGAGTGAGGCTGGCAGCGGGGCCCACGCCTGTGAGTATGCATGCCTGTGTCGACAAGGACATGTGCAGACACGCACGTGTGGACATATGCATGGGCGGGTATGTGCTCAGAACCAGGAGTGAAAGGGAATGTCAGTGTCCGACATGTGCAGCCTCTCCCTGAGGTTAAGAAACAGGTACGCTGGTAGCCTCCAGCTGGCAGGTCTTTGGTTGGCCTACACAGTGTTTTGGAGGGTTTGGTGTTTTTGTTTGCCTACATTTAAAAATCTAAAGAACTTCGCATCAAAATCAGGGTCTCCATTTTTTCTCAAGAACTCAAGGACGGACCTCAGTGGGCCTTAGTTCTCACCTGAAGGTAAATCACAGCCGCCTCCAGACCCGGCGGAGGGGTGTTCCTCAGGTGACCCCAGGCCTCCCCACCCCATGTCACCCCTGCCTGGCCCCTAGATGCTCAGTCCATGAGCCAGGGTGCCAGTGCCTGAGGGAATTCTAGAAGACACCATGCCAGGACCCACCCAGGGTACCGCTGAGAGCCAGCCCACAGTGCACAGACCTGTGTGCAGTGCCGGTTACTAGGTTCTTTGGGTGAAATAGAAATGCCCAC
Source organism: Tragulus kanchil (assembly GCA_022376925.1). Taxonomy (NCBI): domain Eukaryota; kingdom Metazoa; phylum Chordata; class Mammalia; order Artiodactyla; family Tragulidae; genus Tragulus; species Tragulus kanchil. Next base: position 72,844,376 of record JAIOJX010000029.1, on the reverse strand, counting down.
CGTGCTCTTCCCTGAAATTCTTCCTCTTCTTCTGCCTCAGGGCCCCCCAGGCCTGAAGGGTGAACAAGGAGACACAGTGGTAATTGACTACGATGGCAGGATCTTGGATGCCCTTAAGGTAGTGTTCCTGGTAACTCTTGCTGTTAATTTCCTGAGGGAATATTGACTTATTTTGTGCACTTCTTTACACAAGGGACCAGGGGCAGCTTTACACAGAGATTCCAACTTTACCAGATTGGAATGATGTGGAAATCAGCTCTGTGTGGAGCCCCACACAATGTTGAAAGAGCTGCTATAAATGGACCCATGTGACTCTGAGCTCCTCAGAGGCCAAGGCAGCTCACCCTTCAGGAGCAGGAGGCAGGGCCTCCCAGGGTCTTCCTAGGGGCTAGGAGGGCTGGATCTCCTAACAACTGCTGGGAGAGAAAGAAGAGTGTGGCAAGGCCTGCGGCAGGAGACTCAGGAGACATGTGGCCTCAGCCCCGTCTGAATGCTGGGCAAACTGGGGACCCATCACTGGTGAAGAGGGGGGTTGAGGGCCAGCTGCTCACAGGTATCAGTGAGGGGAGAAGGGGTCCTCAAAGACTGGGTGTCAGCACCAAATCCCACCCAAGCTTCAATTTCAGTTATCTCCTACAGGCCTCAGAAAAGCACAAGCTGATGGTAACGGTGCCCACCCCAGGCCTGCATAGTGTGGTGTGACATGGCCTGAGGTACGCTGGTAGCCTCCAGCTGGCAGGTCTTTGGTTGGCCTACACAGTGTTTTGGAGGGTTTGGTGTTTTTGTTTGCCTACATTTAAAAATCTAAAGAACTTCGCATCAAAATCAGGGTCTCCATTTTTTCTCAAGAACTCAAGGACGGACCTCAGTGGGCCTTAGTTCTCACCTGAAGGTAAATCACAGCCGCCTCCAGACCCGGCGGAGGGGTGTTCCTCAGGTGACCCCAGGCCTCCCCACCCCATGTCACCCCTGCCTGGCCCCTAGATGCTCAGTCCATGAGCCAGGGTGCCAGTGCCTGAGGGAATTCTAGAAGACACCATGCCAGGACCCACCCAGGGTACCGCTGAGAGCCAGCCCACAGTGCACAGACCTGTGTGCAGTGCCGGTTACTAGGTTCTTTGGGTGAAATAGAAATGCCCACCGTGCTCTTCCCTGAAATTCTTCCTCTTCTTCTGCCTCAGGGCCCCCCAGGCCTGAAGGGTGAACAAGGAGACACAGTGGTAATTGACTACGATGGCAGGATCTTGGATGCCCTTAAGGTAGTGTTCCTGGTAACTCTTGCTGTTAATTTCCTGAGGGAATATTGACTTATTTTGTGCACTTCTTTACACAAGGGACCAGGGGCAGCTTTACACAGAGATTCCAACTTTACCAGATTGGAATGATGTGGAAATCAGCTCGTGTGGAGCCCCACACAATGTTGAAAGAGCTGCTATAAATGGACCCATGTGACTCTGAGCTCCTCAGAGGCCAAGGCAGCTCACCCTTCAGGAGCAGGAGGCAGGGCCTCCCAGGGTCTTCCTAGGGGCTAGGAGGGCTGGATCTCCTAACAACTGCTGGGAGAGAAAGAAGAGTGTGGCAAGGCCTGCGGCAGGAGACTCAGGAGACATGTGGCCTCAGCCCCGTCTGAATGCTGGGCAAACTGGGGACCCATCACTGGTGAAGAGGGGGGTTGAGGGCCAGCTGCTCACAGGTATCAGTGAGGGGAGAAGGGGTCCTCAAAGACTGGGTGTCAGCACCAAATCCCACCCAAGCTTCAATTTCAGTTATCTCCTACAGGCCTCAGAAAAGCACAAGCTGATGGTAACGGTGCCCACCCCAGGCCTGCATAGTGTGGTGTGACATGGCCTGAGGGTGTGCATGTGCATGGTTGTCCTAGGGCTGCAAGGAGAAGTCCTATGAGTGCACACAGGCAGGAGGTGAATCATGGATGCCTGACAGGGAGGATGACTGGATTTGATGGGCAGCAGGCAGACACAGAGTGGTGAAGCCGAAAAACACACACTGAGGGGGAGGCTAGCTGGGAAACGGTGTGGAAGGTGGGGTAGCTGGAGGCAGGGAAGCCACCTGGGAAGCAGGTGCTGGGCCTGAATCTGGAGGTGGGTGGGCAGAATAGAGGAAGTCTGTAAGACCAGGAACATCTCACTGGAGGCACCAACAAGAATGGGTGGGTTGCAAGATATGGAAGCAACCTTAAGGTCCATCCACAGATACATGAATAAAATGTGTATACACACACACACACATACAATGGAATGCGCAGTTCAGTTGAAGCGCTTATTCACGTCCAACTCTTTGCAACCCCGTGGACTGCAACATGCCAGACTTCTCTGTCCTTCACCATCTCCTGGAGCTTGCTCAAACTCATGTCCATTGACTCAGTGATGCCACCAACCATCTCATCCTCTGTCATTCCCTTCTCCTTCTGCCTTATTTTTCCCAACATGAGGCTCTTTTCCAATGAATCATCTCTTCTCATCAGGTGGCCAAAGTATTGGAGTTTCAGCTTCAGCATCAGTCCTTCCAGTAAATATTCAGGGTTGACTTCCTTTAGGATTAACTGGTTTGATCTCCCTGCAGTCCAAGGGACTCTCAAGGGTCTTCTCCAACACCACAGTTCAAAGGCATCAATTCTTCGGCACTCAGCCTTCTAAAGGCTGTGGTCCAATGTGGTCCAACTCTCACATTCATACATGACTACTGGGAAAACCATCACTTTGATTATATGGACTTTGTCGACAAAGTGATGTCTCTGCTTTGAATATACTGTCTAGGTTTACATTTTCCCAGTGTCTTTTATTTCATGGCTGCAGACTACTTTTGGAAAAGCCTGTCAGCACCAATCCACCAGGCCTAGCCAAAAGCACAAGCTGATGGTACGGTGCCCACCCCAGGCCTGCATAGTGTGGTGTGACATGGCCTGAGGGTGTGCATGTGCATGGTTGTCCTAGGGCTGCAAGGAGAAGTCCTATGAGTGCACACAGGCAGGAGGTGAATCATGGATGCCTGACAGGGAGGATGACTGGATTTGATGGGCAGCAGGCAGACACAGAGTGGTGAAGCCGAAAAACACACACTGAGGGGGAGGCTAGCTGGGAAACGGTGTGGAAGGTGGGGTAGCTGGAGGCAGGGAAGCCACCTGGGAAGCAGGTGCTGGGCCTGAATCTGGAGGTGGGTGGGCAGAATAGAGGAAGTCTGTAAGACCAGGAACATCTCACTGGAGGCACCAACAAGAATGGGTGGGTTGCAAGATATGGAAGCAACCTTAAGGTCCATCCACAGATACATGAATAAAATGTGTATACACACACACACACATACAATGGAATGCGCAGTTCAGTTGAAGCGCTTATTCACGTCCAACTCTTTGCAACCCCGTGGACTGCAACATGCCAGACTTCTCTGTCCTTCACCATCTCCTGGAGCTTGCTCAAACTCATGTCCATTGACTCAGTGATGCCACCAACCATCTCATCCTCTGTCATTCCCTTCTCCTTCTGCCTTCTATTTTTCCCAACATGAGGCTCTTTTCCAATGAATCATCTCTTCTCATCAGGTGGCCAAAGTATTGGAGTTTCAGCTTCAGCATCAGTCCTTCCAGTAAATATTCAGGGTTGACTTCCTTTAGGATTAACTGGTTTGATCTCCCTGCAGTCCAAGGGACTCTCAAGGGTCTTCTCCAACACCACAGTTCAAAGGCATCAATTCTTCGGCACTCAGCCTTCTAAAGGCTGTGGTCCAATGTGGTCCAACTCTCACATTCATACATGACTACTGGGAAAACCATCACTTTGATTATATGGACTTTGTCGACAAAGTGATGTCTCTGCTTTTGAATATACTGTCTAGGTTTATCATAGCTTTTCTTCCGAGGAGCAAGTGTCTTTTAATTTCATGGCTGCAGTCACCATGTGCACTGATTTTGGAGCCCAAGAAATTAGCCTGTCACTGTTTCCATTGTTTGCCATTCTATCTGCCATGAAGTGATGTGACTGGATTCCATGATCTTTGTGTTTTGAATGTTTATTTTTGTTGTTGTTTTTTAAGTTTGGCCTCTTCCATTGGTTCTTTTATTTATTTATTTCCATCTGTCTTTATTCTTTGGCCTGTGTGTTGGCTCTGGGCGCTGGCTCGTAACTGGACACACCAGTCCAGCCGCCCACAGCAAGTGGGATCTTCCCAGGCCAGGGATCTAACTGGTGCCCCTTGCACTGCAAGGTGGTGTCCTTACCCACTGGACCACCAGGGAAGCCCCAAGAGGCTCTTTAGTTCCTCTTCATTTTCTGCCATAATGGTGGTGTCATCTGCATACCTCAGGTTATTAATATTTCTTCTGGCAATCTTGATTTCAGCTTGAGCTTCATCCAAACCAGCATTTTGCATTATGTACTCTGTATATAAATTAAATAAGCATATAAATTAAATACAGCCTTGATGTACTCCTTTCCCAATTTTGAACCAGTCTGTTGTTCCATGAACGGTTCTAACTGTTGCTTCTTGTTCTACGTACAGGTTCCACAGGAGGCAGGTAAGGTGGTCTGGTTCTCATCTCTTTCAGAGTTTGCCACAGTTTGTTGTGGTCCACACAGCCAAAGACTTTGGCATAGTCAGTGAAACAGAAGTAGATGGTTTTCTGGAATTCCCTTGGTCTTTCTATGAGCCAACGGATGTTGGCAATTTGATCTCTGGTTCCTCTGCATTTTCTAAATCCAGCTCGTACATCTGGAAGTTCTTGGTCCATGTATTGTTGAAGCCTAGCCTGGAGGATTTTGAGCATTACTTTGCAAATGAGTGCAAAGAGTGCAATTGTTTGAATATACTTTGGCATTGCCCTTCTTTGAGACTGGAATGAAAACTGACTTTTCCAGTCCTGAAGCCACTGCTGAGTTTTCCAAATTTGTTGGTATATTGAGTGTAGCACTTCAACAGTGTCATCTTTAAGGATTCAAAATAGCTCAGCTGGAATTCCATCACCTGCACTACCTTTGTTCGTAGTAATGCTTCTTAGGACCCACTTGACTTCGCACTTAAAGATGTCTGGCTTTAGGTGAACAATAACACCATCACGGTCATCTGGCTCATTAAGATCTTTTTTGTATAGTTCTGTGTATTCTTTCCACCTCTTCTTAATATCTTCTGCTTCTGTTAGGTCCATAACCATCTCAGTCATTACAAAAAATATTGCCATTTGCAGCAACATGGTGGGTTTGGAGAGTATTCAGCTAAGTGAAATAAATCAGACAAATGCTATATGATATCACTTATACGTAGAATCTAAAATAATACAAAAACCTAACAGCCCTCGGATATAGAGGACAAACTAGTGATTACCACTGGGGAGAGGGAAGTGGGAAGGAGTGATATAGGGGTAAGGGATTAAGAAATACAAACTATTATGTGTAAAGTAAACTACAGGGATATATTGTACAACATAAGGATTATAACCAGTATTTTATAATAACTATAAATGAAGTACAACCTTTGAGAGTGACTTGAATCACTGTATTGTATGCCTATCATTTATATAATATTGTATATCAACCATACTTCAATTTTTAAAAAGGAGGGGCCAGATAAGTGAAAGGAGGTTCAGGGAAGAGGCCTGGAACTTTCTGGACAGGAGCTGAGTGGCAGCAGCCTTTGTGAAGGGGCATGAGTTGGTGGGGTGATGGTGAGCAGGTGGTCAGGGGCAATTCTGGTTGGGGACAGGAGCTTGGGAGTGAAGACACCACCCTCCCCATGACACCAAGGGATGCCTGGGACCAGCAGACGGCACCAGAGTTCACAAAAGAAGCAGAGGGCAAATGCTGAGCCACTGTTGGGGATACAGGTTTTGATTAGCCTTGGAGGCTAGCAGGGGTTGGTTTTATCTTTGCTTCTGGAGACAATGCAGAGCTATCCCAGGATCTTGAGCAGGAGTCTGTTGTGATGAAGGGGTTCTGGGCCCTTCATGGCAGTAGACACTGTGATATCTCACCCAATACCTGGTGCCGTCTGCCTGGCCTCCCCCACGACACAGGCCTGACTAGGTGGGAAGGGGCCCTAAGGGTCCATACCCTCCAGAGGGAAGGGTGGGTGGGCAGTGACAGGGAAGCCCCACCTAAACACTGACCCAGTCACTTTCACACAGGGTCCTCCTGGGCCACAGGGACCCCAGGGCCACCAGGGATCCCTGGAGCCAAGGTGAGTGCAGAACTAGCTGTGTGGTTCCCCCAGGTCCCTGTCACCACAGCCCGCCTCCAGAGTCTCCTCTCTGCCTCTGCTTCTCTCATAACCATCTCAGTCATTACAAAAATATTGCTTAAATGGTGGGTTTGGAGTATTCAGCTAAGTGAAATAAATCAGACAAATGCTATATGATATCACTTATACGTAGAATCTAAAATAATACAAAAACCTAACAGCCCTCGGATATAGAGGACAAACTAGTGATTACCACTGGGGAGAGGGAAGTGGGAAGGAGTGATATAGGGGTAAGGGATTAAGAAATACAAACTATTATGTGTAAAGTAAACTACAGGGATATATTGTACAACATAAGGATTATAACCAGTATTTTATAATAACTATAAATGAAGTACAACCTTTGAGAGTGACTTGAATCACTGTATTGTATGCCTATCATTTATATAATATTGTATATCAACCATACTTCAATTTTTAAAAAGGAGGGGCCAGATAAGTGAAAGGAGGTTCAGGGAAGAGGCCTGGAACTTTCTGGACAGGAGCTGAGTGGCAGCAGCCTTTGTGAAGGGGCATGAGTTGGTGGGGTGATGGTGAGCAGGTGGTCAGGGGCAATTCTGGTTGGGGACAGGAGCTTGGGAGTGAAGACACCACCCTCCCCATGACACCAAGGGATGCCTGGGACCAGCAGACGGCACCAGAGTTCACAAAAGAAGCAGAGGGCAAATGCTGAGCCACTGTTGGGGATACAGGTTTTGATTAGCCTTGGAGGCTAGCAGGGGTTGGTTTTATCTTTGCTTCTGGAGACAATGCAGAGCTATCCCAGGATCTTGAGCAGGAGTCTGTTGTGATGAAGGGGTTCTGGGCCCTTCATGGCAGTAGACACTGTGATATCTCACCCAATACCTGGTGCCGTCTGCCTGGCCTCCCCCACGACACAGGCCTGACTAGGTGGGAAGGGGCCCTAAGGGTCCATACCCTCCAGAGGGAAGGGTGGGTGGGCAGTGACAGGGAAGCCCCACCTAAACACTGACCCAGTCACTTTCACACACAGGGTCCTCCTGGGCCACAGGGACCCCCAGGGCCACCAGGGATCCCTGGAGCCAAGGTGAGTGCAGAACTAGCTGTGTGGTTCCCCCAGGTCCCTGTCACCACAGCCCGCCTCCAGAGTCTCCTCTCTGCCTCTGCTTCTCTCCCAGCACCCTGGCCTGGCTTCTAAGACTCAAAGAAAGTGGCCCTGTTCCTTCCTGACCAAGTGGAGTGCGTTTTAACTGGTGCTGGTTCTCCCTACAATGCCTCATTCAACGTACAATCCATTAATGAGCCCCTCATGACATTACAAATCCTGTGGATTACAGAGCCACTGCTACGGCCCATGTGCATAAGTCACACCTGCTCAGGAGAAGGAACTCAAGACTTTAAAATCAGGCAGGGTCTAGTCCTGGCCTTCATCCCTGGGCTGTGTGGCCCGGACCCTCAGCTTCCACCTACTATAGCTACAGCTGCACCTGCCCGTAAGGAAAGTAGAGGGAATGAAGGAGGGAGTGACATGTGCCTGGCACTAGGCTAAGCACCCAGTAGGCTTCTTCTTGAAGGTCCAACCCAGGGCCAGTGTGCTCATCAGAGGAGGCAGCTGGCCACAAATCCCTGCCATGAGCCAGGGCGCCATAACTCACTTCCTGTCTGTTCCCTTCCAGGGCGAACTCGGACTGCCTGGTGCTCCAGGAATCGATGGAGAGAAGGTCACTGGCCTTTCATTTCTTTGGTGATGGTGTCTAGTGTCAGACTGCGAGCAAGAGAGACAGAGACAGAGAGAGTGTGTGTGCAGAGCTCTGGAGAGGCTACAGAACAGAGGGCTATGTGTGCAAATCCTGGTTCTGCCCATAGACCTCAGGCCAGCTGCTTGCTTTCTGGCGGCCTCAGTTCCTCAGTTTCTGAAGATGGTAACAGGGCTGTCATGACAGTTAAATAACTACATATGGAACACTCTTGAGAGTGGTGCCTGGCATGTAAAGAGTTGTCTCGCTGTCATTAGTAGTATTAGTGTAAGTATACACATGCGGGTATGATCCTACATAGACACATCAGCGCCCTTGGGTACCACCCAACATTCATGGTGTGCCTTTAGGGCGGGGTTCCTGGTGTGCGACACAGTGTGGATCTTACACAGTCAGTCGAATGAAGGACTAGAGCAGCTGGAAGAACGACAGAGGGGTGGTTGGTCACATATGAGGGTTGAGAGCCCCGACCATTGGCTCCTGAGATGTGAGCACCCAGCTGTCCCCAAGTTCCACATGCACCCCCTCAGGAGCTGGCCAGTCCCACTCGCCCCACCCCCTCTGCCCTCGCCCCACCCTTAGGGCAGGAAGGCAGGCAGGGACTGCCCCTTCTCTGTCCCCAGCCAGGTCCCTCTGCTCATTCATCTGGAAAAGAAGACCCACAAGGAGGAAATGAGAGTCTGGCCTGGCTTTGAATAACTCTGCATTGGGGGAGGGAAAGTGCCTACTGTACCCATTCTGTGGCTTTCAGGGTCCCAAAGGACAGAAAGGAGACCCAGGAGAAGCCGGGCCAACAGGACCCAAAGGGGAAGCAGGAGAGATGGGCTTGTCAGGCCTCCCGGTATGTGGCCCCACGGGCTCCCCTACTTGCCCCATGTGAGGGTCCCAAGGTGAATGTGTGCCCCTACAGAGGCTGCCAGGACCCTGTGGTCCAGTCTCAGCCCAGTCCCTGCCCAGCCCCCCAGGCCTCTGAAGGGACGCCATGGGCTGCCCTGACTCTGAGCCCCTGCTTTCTCCTCTATAGACCAAACTACCACTAACTTCCCGAGGCCTCCTTGAGGTGAAACAATGGGGCCCTGCTCCATGGGTGGCTAGACCAGAAGCTCTGACAGCCAAGTTTGCATCCTGTTCCACCCTACTGACTCTGGATACTGGCACAAGTGACCTCACCTACCTGGGCTTCATTTTCCTCAGCTCTAAAATGGGAGCAATCATCCCCGTCCCACAAGAGGACACACGGAAAACACTAGGAACAGGGACTCACTGTCCTCATCATTTTTACCATCGCTCTTGTTGCACGTGGCCAGATGCACAGAGCTGCCAGCCCTCCACATCTGTTGTCCGTTCATGAGGCTCACTCAGCTAGAGTGCCAGGATTTGAACCCCAGGTCTTTGCTTCCAGAGCCCCCGCCCCACAAAAATAACTTATACTGCTGTCAAGGTGCTCTCTGGATACCCATGGACTCGATGATGGAGGAAGGAAGGGGAGGAGCTGAGCCCCCCGGGGGGTGACTTTGGGGATGGACAGAAAGGGCTCAAGGCCATCCTGTCCTGCAGGGTGCTGACGGCCCCAAGGGAGAGAAGGGAGAGTCGGCGTGTGACAACCTACAGGAGAGCTTGGTAAGGGGGCTGCTGAGGATCTCTGATGGAGTCTTGAGCCTTGGGCCACCTGGCCTGACCAAGCCCAGGGCAGTAAGAGAGGGGTCGGGGAGCCTGCAGCCTGTCTTCAAACCCAAAGACCCCCTGTGGGTCTCCCACCAGGCAATATCTCCTGGGGGCAGTGGGAAACTCAGCACCCAGGGAGTGGTCCTCCAATGTCCGATGAGTTCAAGTGTGGGTAAGTGAGAGATGGTGGGGCAATGGGCAACTAACCTACCTCTGACCCTTCCTAGGCACAGATCATAGCAGAACCAGGGCCTCCAGGCCCTCCTGGTCCCCCAGGCCCCATGGTAAGAAAGTTTGGCTTGAACCAGCTGGGATATGAAGAGGGTGGAGGGCTCAGGCCTAGGGGACAAGAAGATATCCTGGTGGGGTGGAGGGGCATGTCAGGCAAGCAGAGCAGAGGGCGTCAGAGGTTAGGGCCACGGGGCCAATGAGTGGCCTGCAAGCCCTTGTGGCTGGAGGTCTGGACCCAGCCCAATGGCCTTTCTGATCTGCTTTCTCCTCCTCCAGGGCCTTCAGGGGATCCAGGGTCCCAAGGTGAGTTATGAAGCATGGATGGGAACCCCCCGTACTTGCTGGAGGTTCACAGCCTCAACAGTTCCCCAAAGTCTTGCTAGTAGAGAAAGTGAGGTCCCCTGCTCGGCCCCAGACCAGCCCTGAGTCTTTCCAGGGCCTGGCCATTCCCTATCCCCTGCCAGGGTCCTCAGAGTTGGTGCTCCCCACCCCACACTTGGTCTCTCTGTTCCTCACCCCCTCCCCTCTTCACCCCAAATGCACATCTGTCTCTCCACTGCCCACAGCCCAGATACAATGTCTGGGGTTTGGTATATATTACATAACATCGTGCCCCCTGCTCTCTAATTAAAACCAGTGCGTGGCCTGCCCATGCGCCCTGGCCCAGGGAGGCCAGCTGCCCTCACTGCATCTCCCTCGTTTACTCTGGGGGAGACCACATCTCTGCCTCCTCAGTCAGAGGCCAAGTTGGGCATCAGAGTCACGGAATCCCAGCTCTGAGTGGGGCCGAGCATCTGGCTTGAGCGATGTGTGGCTTCTGGTTCTGTTTTGTTCTGAGGCCTCCCCAGATCACGTTTAGAATAAGCAGCTGCTGTCAGGGTCCAAGACAGTGACTCAGAAATCCAGTTTCTTTTCAGCCCTGCCACTTCCTGGCTGTGCAGCTGGGCCTGTCCCTGCCTCTCTCTCTACCTGTTTCCTCATCTGTGAAATGGGTGTAACCATAACCCACTTTCCATGATTATTGAAAAAGCCCATGTGTAAGAGAAGGTAAAATGTGCACACCCACAGTTTGATTATGCGCACAAGAAGGAAGGCAGGGCCAGGCCCATCAGAGTCCAGAGTCTCTCCTTCTGCCCTGCACACCTCGGTTCCTGGGCAGGCCCCAAGCTTTCCTGTTCTTCCATCTGTCTGGCCCCCTTAATTGATGTCTCCCCTTTGCTTCCAGGGCTTGGATGGAGTAAAGGGAGAGAAGGGCACGTCGGGTGAGAGAGGACCCAGTGGCCTGCCTGTGAGTGTTATGAGCCTGATTGTCCTTAGAGACGCTAGTTTCTGTACCTGTTATGATTCTTGACACATTCCTTTCCCACCCAGGGACCAGCTGGCCCACCAGGCCTTATTGGACTGCCAGGAAACAAGAGAGAAGGTACTTGCTGGAGGTTCACAGCCTCAACAGTTCCCCAAAGTCTTGCTAGTAGAAAAAGTGAGGTCCCCTGCTCGGCCCCAGACCAGCCCTGAGTCTTTCCAGGGCCTGGCCATTCCCTATCCCCTGCCAGGGTCCTCAGAGTTGGTGCTCCCCACCCCACACTTGGTCTCTCTGTTCCTCACCCCCTCCCCTCTTCACCCCAAATGCACATCTGTCTCTCCACTGCCCACAGCCCAGCTACAATGTCTGGGGTTTGGTATATATTACATAACATCGTGCCCCTGCTTTTAATTAAAACCAGTGCGTGGCCTGCCCATGCGCCCTGGCCCAGGGAGGCCAGCTGCCCTCACTGCATCTCCCTCGTTTACTCTGGGGGAGACCACATCTCTGCCTCCTCAGTCAGAGGCCAAGTTGGGCATCAGAGTCACGGAATCCCAGCTCTGAGTGGGGCCGAGCATCTGGCTTGAGCGATGTGTGGCTTCTGGTTCTGTTTTGTTCTGAGGCCTCCCCAGATCACGTTTAGAATAAGCAGCTGCTGTCAGGGTCCAAGACAGTGACTCAGAAATCCAGTTTCTTTTCAGCCCTGCCACTTCCTGGCTGTGCAGCTGGGCCTGTCCCTGCCTCTCTCTCTACCTGTTTCCTCATCTGTGAAATGGGTGTAACCATAACCCACTTTCCATGATTATTGAAAAAGCCCATGTGTAAGAGAAGGTAAAATGTGCACACCCACAGTTTGATTATGCGCACAAGAAGGAAGGCAGGGCCAGGCCCATCAGAGTCCAGAGTCTCTCCTTCTGCCCTGCACACCTCGGTTCCTGGGCAGGCCCCAAGCTTTCCTGTTCTTCCATCTGTCTGGCCCCCTTAATTGATGTCTCCCCTTTGCTTCCAGGGCTTGGATGGAGTAAAGGGAGAGAAGGGCACGTCGGGTGAGAGAGGACCCAGTGGCCTGCCTGTGAGTGTTATGAGCCTGATTGTCCTTAGAGACGCTAGTTTCTGTACCTGTTATGATTCTTGACACATTCCTTTCCCACCCAGGGACCAGCTGGCCCACCAGGCCTTATTGGACTGCCAGGAAACAAAGGAGAGAAGGTAACCACCGTCCTTTAATGTCCCCCAGTTATGCTGTCCCTCAGCCCTGGGGGCTCTGCCCCTGCGTTTCATCAGTCCCTGGGGCCAAAGTTCAAGTTCTGTGACAATTCACAGGTCTGTGGATTGTGTTCCCAACACCTCCTTCTCAGCCTCCTCACATCTTCTCTTTGTCTCTTCTCAGGGCAGACCTGGGGAGCCAGGATTAGATGTAAGTACCTCCTCATTCACTGTGACCAGGTCCCTCCAGTGTGTAATTTTCACCTTCATACTGCCCATACAGTGACTTGATCTGGATGGCTTGGATGTGTCCCCATTTCCCATGGCAGGGACAACAACTGACTGTTCCATCCATGTCTCCAGTGCAAAGTCCAACACATAGCCCAGAGTAGGTGCTTTACTGATGGACGGTGGATGACGGAGGATAAGTGGGTGGAGGATGGTAAATGAAGGATGGCTGGATGGTATGTACGTGAGTGATGAATGTAAATGAATGCTGGACAAAGGATGATGGAGGATGGAGAATGGATCTATTGGAGTAGGGAGTTAGGAAGAGCAGCAAGAATGCTGTTGCAATATCCCAGTGAGAGATGACAAGGCTTCAGCTAGGGCAGCACTTGGGAAGGAGAGGAAGAGAAGTATGAACCCAGCATTGGTTGGATCAAGTATCTTTTGATTGCAAAAGACAGAAAACAGGGCTTCCCTGGTGGTCCAGTGGGTAAAGAGTCTGCCTTGCAAGTACAAGGGGTACTGGTTCGATCCCTGGCCTGGGAAGATCCCACAAGCCGTGGAGCAGCTGGGCCGGTGTGTCCAATTACAAAAGCTGGTGCTCTGCAACGAAAGAGGCCACTGCAATGGGAGGCCCACGCAAGCCAAAGAATAAAGATGGATGAAAATCAATAAATAAAAAACCAATAAAAGAGGCCAACATTTAAAAAGTAAAAAAAAAAAAATAAAGAAAAGAAAACACAAGTTACACTGGTTTAAACGGACCCAGAGCTAATCCATATGTATGGCACATAGATCCAGGGCTCAAGTGTGTCGACAGAACCCCACCTCTCCCCTTTCTTGTCTCTTCTTCCTCTTCCATCATTCCCATTTCTATATGGTGATGAGATGGAGCCAAGAACTCCTGACCTGCCCCCCTGTCCTGGAGCTGGGGGTGGAGCTGGTGGATTGTGAGAAGGCAGAGTGGTTCTCAGGAAAATCAGGCAGCTATTGCAAGGGAAACAGTGACCTGATGCAGGCTGGGCTGCAAGGACCCTGATGTCTACTGCAATCTTCAAGGAGACAATCCACCCTGAACAGCACCTGCAGACAAGGAAGAGGAAGAGCTCTAGCCTGAGTTTCTCACCGGGAGGGCCATGTTCCATCGATGAGGAGGGTCAAGAGAAGACACTACTGAATGCAGCTCAGGCTGTGGGCCCAGGGAGGTGAGCCTGAAGGTGGAGGTGAAGCACAAGGATTCCGTACCACCAAAACTGTGGCCACAGCTGCCCTCTGGGAGGCCTGGAGCTCAGAGTGGCAACTCAAAGGCATGGAGAATGGATCTATTGGAGTAGGGAGTTAGGAAATGGGGGCATGGTACAATGAAGGGGCTGGACAAAGGATGATGGAGGATGGAGAATGGATCTATTGGAGTAGGGAGTTAGGAAGAGCAGCAAGAATGCTGTTGCAATATCCCAGTGAGAGATGACAAGGCTTCAGCTAGGGCAGCACTTGGGAAGGAGAGGAAGAGAAGTATGAACCCAGCATTGGTTGGATCAAGTATCTTTTGATTGCAAAAGACAGAAAACAGGGCTTCCCTGGTGGTCCAGTGGGTAAAGAGTCTGCCTTGCAAGTACAAGGGGTACTGGTTCGATCCCTGGCCTGGGAAGATCCCACAAGCCGTGGAGCAGCTGGGCCGGTGTGTCCAATTACAAAAGCTGGTGCTCTGCAACGAAAGAGGCCACTGCAATGGGAGGCCCACGCAAGCCAAAGAATAAAGATGGATGAAAATCAATAAATAAAAAACCAATAAAAGAGGCCAACATTTAAAAAGTAAAAAAAAAAAAATAAAGAAAAGAAAACACAAGTTACACTGGTTTAAACGGACCCAGAGCTAATCCATATGTATGGCACATAGATCCAGGGCTCAAGTGTGTCGACAGAACCCCACCTCTCCCCTTTCTTGTCTCTTCTTCCTCTTCCATCATTCCCATTTCTATATGGTGATGAGATGGAGCCAAGAACTCCTGACCTGCCCCCCTGTCCTGGAGCTGGGGGTGGAGCTGGTGGATTGTGAGAAGGCAGAGTGGTTCTCAGGAAAATCAGGCAGCTATTGCAAGGGAAACAGTGACCTGATGCAGGCTGGGCTGCAAGGACCCTGATGTCTACTGCAATCTTCAAGGAGACAATCCACCCTGAACAGCACCTGCAGACAAGGAAGAGGAAGAGCTCTAGCCTGAGTTTCTCACCGGGAGGGCCATGTTCCATCGATGAGGAGGGTCAAGAGAAGACACTACTGAATGCAGCTCAGGCTGTGGGCCCAGGGAGGTGAGCCTGAAGGTGGAGGTGAAGCACAAGGGATTCCGTACCACCAAAACTGTGGCCACAGCTGCCCTCTGGGAGGCCTGGAGCTCAGAGTGGCAACTCAAAGCCACATCTACCTGTTTTTCCTGGCAAACTCCTGGCAGCCACTCCACCAAGGGACTTCCCTACCAGTCCAGTGGTTAAGACTCCACACTGCAATCAGGGGCCAGGGGTTTGATCCCTAGTCAGGGAAGTAAGGTCCCACGTGACACATGGTGAAGTCAAAATAAAAAGTCAGCCCACTCCAATGGGCCCAGTGGAAATGGGAAGTCTGCTTGGAAGCCTTTCCTGACCTCACACCTGGACAGAAGAGCCCTTTTCCTGGTCCCCCATTGTGTCTCGTTCAGATCATCATCTTCATTGTGTCTGGTATTGATCAGCATCTGCACCTACTGCCTGTCATGTTAGACTCATACATTTGTACCTGCAGGTTCTAATTTATGACAATGACTTAGTGACAACACAGAGAGGCCAAGTGCCTTTGAAAGAAGGACTTACTACTTACATTTCTCAAGGAAAGGGTATACCCCACATGGGGCCACATGGAGATGCAGAAGGTTTGGTGGGCAGGCAGAAATGAGTGAGGGAAAAGCTTAGGCCAGGGATTTTACTGGTGCTTCTCTGGAAGAAGCAAGGCAGGGCCGAGTAAACAGTTTAGGCTAGTTTGAATAAGCCTGGCAGGCTTTGGGCTATAAGGGGTGGTCTCTCCCCAGCCAACAAGATTTTGAGGATATCAATACATTGGAAGATATAGAAAATAAACAACATAATAAATATAAGAGGGAGCACATCAAATCTGATTTTCTGCTCTCAGCATTCGGGGTGGAGCTGGTGGATTGTGAGAAGGCAGAGTGGTTCTCAGGAAAATCAGGCAGCTATTGCAAGGAAACAGTGACCTGATGCAGGCTGGGCTGCAAGGACCCTGATGTCTACTGCAATCTTCAAGGAGACAATCCACCCTGAACAGCACCTGCAGACAAGGAAGAGGAAGAGCTCTAGCCTGAGTTTCTCACCGGGAGGGCCATGTTCCATCGATGAGGAGGGTCAAGAGAAGACACTACTGAATGCAGCTCAGGCTGTGGGCCCAGGGAGGTGAGCCTGAAGGTGGAGGTGAAGCACAAGGGATTCCGTACCACCAAAACTGTGGCCACAGCTGCCCTCTGGGAGGCCTGGAGCTCAGAGTGGCAACTCAAAGCCACATCTACCTGTTTTTCCTGGCAAACTCCTGGCAGCCACTCCACCAAGGGACTTCCCTACCAGTCCAGTGGTTAAGACTCCACACTGCAATCAGGGGCCAGGGGTTTGATCCCTAGTCAGGGAAGTAAGGTCCCACGTGACACATGGTGAAGTCAAAATAAAAAGTCAGCCCACTCCAATGGGCCCAGTGGAAATGGGAAGTCTGCTTGGAAGCCTTTCCTGACCTCACACCTGGACAGAAGAGCCCTTTTCCTGGTCCCCCATTGTGTCTCGTTCAGATCATCATCTTCATTGTGTCTGGTATTGATCAGCATCTGCACCTACTGCCTGTCATGTTAGACTCATACATTTGTACCTGCAGGTTCTAATTTATGACAATGACTTAGTGACAACACAGAGAGGCCAAGTGCCTTTGAAAGAAGGACTTACTACTTACATTTCTCAAGGAAAGGGTATACCCCACATGGGGCCACATGGAGATGCAGAAGGTTTGGTGGGCAGGCAGAAATGAGTGAGGGAAAAGCTTAGGCCAGGGATTTTACTGGTGCTTCTCTGGAAGAAGCAAGGCAGGGCCGAGTAAACAGTTTAGGCTAGTTTGAATAAGCCTGGCAGGCTTTGGGCTATAAGGGGTGGTCTCTCCCCAGCCAACAAGATTTTGAGGATATCAATACATTGGAAGATATAGAAAATAAACAACATAATAAATATAAGAGGGAGCACATCAAATCTGATTTTCTGCTCTCAGCATTCAGCCCCAAAGCCCAGTTTCTAGAGCATGCTTAGAAATGTTGATCGGGAAGATAGACAGATGGACAAATGGATGAATGGGTAGCTAGGTGCGTAAGAGTTTCAGGCAAGAGCAAAGAACAGAGGGCACCGTTTCTTGTCTGCAGAAGATGGTGACGGGTTTCATATGTCTCAGTCCCCAGCCAAGCCTGGGCTCATGTCTGCTGTACCTGACTTGACATTAGACAAAGCTCTTTGCTAGCAGTTCTCCAGAGGGCTTTCAACAGAAACAGGACTTTTGAGGAAGCAGTGCTGGCGTGTTGAATGCATGTGTTTCTCTACATCATCCTCGTACTGAGCATCTACGTCGCCTAGGAGCCAGGGCTGTTGTACCATGAATATGTGTGGAGAGAAGGGGCAGAGATGGGTGGGAGAGGAGCAGAGATGAACAGATAACCAGAACACACTTCAAACTTCATCATCAGATGAAGTTTTTCATCTCCTTCATCTTTTTGTCAGGGTTTCCCTGGACCTCGAGGAGAGAAAGGCGACCGGAGCGAGCGTGGAGAGAAGGTAGGGGAGGTGGAGAGAAAATGAGGGGCCGAAGGAGAGAAGGAGGGAGACAAGTGAACAGAAAGAGGGACAGGTTGAAAGAAAAGGACGTGGGAGGCAAGAAGCAAGCAGAGAGAAGGCAGGGAGTCGGTGGGAGGAGGAGGAGCAGAGAGGCTGGGCTGCAGGAAGCAGGGCAGGGGATGCCGGCCCCAGGCCCATTCCTCTGATGGACATTGGAGGCGCCCCGGGCCTGGCACCACCATCACGTTCCATCTCCCTTCTCGCACAGGGGGAGCGTGGTGTCCCCGGTCGGAAAGGAATGAAAGGCCAGAAGGGGGAGCCGGGACCGCCAGGTCTGGACCAGCCATGTCCTGTGGTACGTATTGGTGCGACATGGGAGCCCAATCCAGGTCTTTGCTGTCCTTGGAACTCAGTTGCAAGTCCCAGAGGCCCCGTTGACCCCGCCCCAGGCTGTCCACACTGCTGGGGCTACCCCTGCAATCTGTGCTGTCACGGAGGCCGTCCCGCTCCGGTCACAACCCCTCCATGGGTGAGGCCCAGGGACCCACCCGGTCTATAAGATGGAAGCCTGGCCAGGGACGCGGTCTGTTTGCCAGGTCGCTGTTCCTCTCTACTCAGCTTCCTGGGACCTAAAGGGGGTGGAACCACGCTTACCTCTCTAGAGGCCTGACCTGCCCCAGAAAGAGGCTTTTGCAGGTCTGGTAGCCGCACACTCACCCCTCGCTTCTTCTCCGTGTGTCCCAGAACCCTTTCCCCTCACAGCCTTTTTCCTTTCCTGCTTTCGTACAACAGCTTCTCACGGCCCACCAGGCCCAGTACCTGAACTAACCAAAGGCAGGGAGGGTTCACATGTCAAACTCTTCCAGTGAAGCTCAGAAAAGACAGGAAAAGCAAAACAACTGTTTCCATATTGAAACTCATCCGTTACTCACATCCCACCATCTCTGCCGGGGGCATGGAGCCACGTTGTGCACCCTCTTCCCGAGAGGCAGGGCCAGGGACCCCCAAAGCCCAGGGTTTTATTACCTCAAGTGGGGCATTTAGCCCTCTGTTCTTCAGTCTCCTTGTCCATGCAATGGGGGTTCTAATCCCTACCCCCAGATGACTTTGAGGAGGCGAAGGGAAAAGACAGGAAGAGCAGAGAGGGAGGCAAGCGCACACCAAAAGGGTCAGGGACAGCAGGGGGCCAGGGTGGCCCAGCTCTGAGCTTCAGGCCAAAGCTCTGGGTCCAGGGAAGGCTCTGGGTCAAGCCTTCCCTCCCAGTCACTAAACCTTTGTCTTTGAAACAGGCCAATCTTAAATGCAGAGGCAGGCGAGGGGCGCCGGGCGCTGGGGGTCTGGCAAGGGGAGGCGAGCTCTGCCCTGCGGTATGCTGCCCAGCCTGCTGTGTGCTGTGCGCTCTGAGCTCCTGTGCCCGCTGCCCTGCCACACCTTCCTTTCCTTGCTGCCTTCCGTTTCATACTGTCCCTCCTCCCCGCCTCTCTCCGGGTCCCAGCCTCAGCCCCCAAGGATGCATGAGAGTGTCAGGAGGTGCGCTCACACGTGTCCAAGCTCTGCCTGTGTGCTTCGGGCCCGAGTGAAGTGCTGTCCACTATGGAGTCCACCAGGGACGCTAGGCTGACTGACAGGTCAGCCTTTGTCCGTCTCCAACTCCCCACCTACTGGTCGCCTCCCTGCCTGGGTCTGGTGCCTCCAGGCCATCCTCGTCCAGCTCCCCGCACACCTCCCCACCCAGCATGGTGTCCACCCTGACTTTAGCCCACCCTGCCTGCTACTCAGATCCAAACACAGGGACCAGGATAGGCTGAAATGGAATCCCAGTTCCTGGACTGTCCTTCAACTACTCTTGGACACAGGCCTGAAAGCTGTCGGGCTCCCTGCATGAGCTGCGAGAGCCACTGTTACAGCTGCCAGACAGAAAGTCCCGCAGCTCCTCAGCAGGACTAGGGCCAGGCCCTGCTCCTGGCCGTGAATGTCGAGCACGACGCCCCTTACTCCATGGTGTCCCGGGTCTGCCTGTAGCTGCACATGTCCCAGCAGAGCCCAAGGGACTGTCGTGTCCCCTGACCTGACTAGCCAGGTGGACGGGTGGCCACTCAGGCCCGCCTCAGTGGGGTGCAGCGGCCTCAGGTGCAGCCCCCTGAGCTGCAGCTACCTCTCCCGGGGCGGGAGTGTGGGGGGCACCGGATGCTGAGCAGCCCCCTAGCCTCGTCACTGAAACCTTCTTCCGTTCCAGGGCCCCGATGGACTGCCTGTGCCCGGCTGCTGGCATAAGGTACCTTGCAAGGAAGAGTCTCCAGAGCAGGCTGGGAGGAGTGGGGGCCACGGGGGCCCTGGGGCTGGGTGCCTGCCACTCCCTATACAGTGACTGGACAGCCAGGTCTCCCTGGGGTGACCCCAGATTTGACTCTCCCATCGTGTGGCCCAAGGCCCAGCGTGATGATCCGGGGTGGCTGTGCACAGACCCCCGTCTTGGTCATATGGGGTCCACTCAGCCCCTGGCCCAGCCTGCGCAAAGCCATCAGCCCCTGGGACTTTGTCCATCCTGCCCCCTGAGAGGCGGTGGAATCCAGGAGGTTGAGATGAGAGGACTGGGGGAGTACTTCGTCCCAAGGAAATGGGCAGGACAAGGAAACCCAGATCAGAGGCAGGGCTTCTGGGGCCCCCCAGTCTCCTCCTCACCTTTAGTCTTTCCCTCCTTTTCCAGTGATCCTGAGCACGCGGCTCACAACTTGTACAGATCTGTGTGGACATTTTTAATTTTTGTAAAAACAAAACAGTAATATATTGATTTTTTCACGGATGCATCACCAATACCTGTGGCCTCTTAGCATCTGAGAGCATGCCCAGCCCAGCCCCAGCATGGTGTCCACCCTGACTTTAGCCCACCCTGCCTGCTACTCAGATCCAAACACAGGGACCAGGATAGGCTGAAATGGAATCCCAGTTCCTGGACTGTCCTTCAACTACTCTTGGACACAGGCCTGAAAGCTGTCGGGCTCCCTGCATGAGCTGCGAGAGCCACTGTTACAGCTGCCAGACAGAAAGTCCCGCAGCTCCTCAGCAGGACTAGGGCCAGGCCCTGCTCCTGGCCGTGAATGTCGAGCACGACGCCCCTTACTCCATGGTGTCCCGGGTCTGCCTGTAGCTGCACATGTCCCAGCAGAGCCCAAGGGACTGTCGTGTCCCCTGACCTGACTAGCCAGGTGGACGGGTGGCCACTCAGGCCCGCCTCAGTGGGGTGCAGCGGCCTCAGGTGCAGCCCCCTGAGCTGCAGCTACCTCTCCCGGGGCGGGAGTGTGGGGGGCACCGGATGCTGAGCAGCCCCCTAGCCTCGTCACTGAAACCTTCTTCCGTTCCAGGGCCCCGATGGACTGCCTGTGCCCGGCTGCTGGCATAAGGTACCTTGCAAGGAAGAGTCTCCAGAGCAGGCTGGGAGGAGTGGGGGCCACGGGGGCCCTGGGGCTGGGTGCCTGCCACTCCCTATACAGTGACTGGACAGCCAGGTCTCCCTGGGGTGACCCCAGATTTGACTCTCCCATCGTGTGGCCCAAGGCCCAGCGTGATGATCCGGGGTGGCTGTGCACAGACCCCCGTCTTGGTCATATGGGGTCCACTCAGCCCCTGGCCCAGCCTGCGCAAAGCCATCAGCCCCTGGGACTTTGTCCATCCTGCCCCCTGAGAGGCGGTGGAATCCAGGAGGTTGAGATGAGAGGACTGGGGGAGTACTTCGTCCCAAGGAAATGGGCAGGACAAGGAAACCCAGATCAGAGGCAGGGCTTCTGGGGCCCCCCAGTCTCCTCCTCACCTTTAGTCTTTCCCTCCTTTTCCAGTGATCCTGAGCACGCGGCTCACAACTTGTACAGATCTGTGTGGACATTTTTAATTTTTGTAAAAACAAAACAGTAATATATTGATTTTTTCACGGATGCATCACCAATACCTGTGGCCTCTTAGCATCTGAGAGCATGCCCAGCCCAGCCCCAGGACGATCAGTGTGTGAAGCTGGCAGGAAAGCGGACAGGCCCACTGGGGGCACGGAACACTTTTAGGGCTCCCTTGGGACTTAGCGTTCCCAGGAAGGAGACAAAGGTGAAACTGCCTGGCTCAGGAGAGGCTGCAGAGAGACCAGGTTGGGCCTTTGGTCACCTGATAGCAGAGACTCCGGCTGTCCCGCTGTCCTGCAGGAGCCTGCCCTCTGAAGCCCTGGCGCCCAGGGTCCACGCTGTCCACAAAGGTCTGTGGCATGGACAGTCAACGCAGCTGTTCATGCCCTCTCTGGCCTCTGCACTCAACCACAGCCAGCTGCCCAGCCCTCTGAGCCCCCTTAGGCCCTGAGTTCACCAGGGCAGAATGAGATTCCCACCAGCACTCGTAGCTGGATACAGGGAGCTGTGGGAAGCAGCCTGAGCGAGCCGAGCTCCCATAGGCCTCAGAAACCAGCCTGGTAACAAGTGTCCTCCGGCCAGGAGTGGAGGCCCAGCTCTGGGATCACACCACAAGGACCCAGCAACAAGGAGCCTATGAGCCTCAAATGTGGGAGTCCCAGGCTGGAGTGTCTGCGGTTTCCTGTTTTCCTCCACACCTCCGCCATATGAGGGACATGATGGTACTTTGCCAGCCTGAGGAGATGGACCTCCAGCTCAGAATTTGGGTCTCAATGACTCCAAGTCTCCCTCCCAAGGAGAACTCTGAGTGAACTATGCAAATGAAGAGCCCCTCAGGGCTGCCTCCACACCTTCTGAGGAGGTGGCCAGTGCCCTGAGTCAGTGATGCTCTGACAAGAGGTTTCCCCACCTCTGACAGAGCTCCTGGCCACCACCTCCAGCCCAATTACTTGCCTCCCCTCCCAGTGTAGTTGGAGATTGCTGCGGGTAATAAACCACAAATGTGTGTCTGGGTACGTCTGTCCTTACAGACTGCCCCAACAACCATCTCTAGGTTTCAGCCTGGCCAGTGCTGTGTGGGGAGGGATAAGGGAATTTTCCATGGCCCAGAGCCATCTCCAGAAACCAGAGGAAGTATTTCAGGCGCAGGGCAAAGATGGGGTTTAGAGTTAGGAAGACAGACTCAAGGCCTAGCCCTGCTAACTTACCACCAGAGCCCTCTGTTCAGTCACCAATGGCACTGAGCTCCCGTGTGCCCTCTGATCTGATGTTCCATGACTGCCACATAACAAATTACCCGAAGTCTGCTGCCTTAAAACAACGATCCTGGGGCATTCCCTAGTAGTCCAGTGGTTAGGACTTGGC